>VZTL01042702.1:0-48912 GCA_013400535.1 Scopus umbretta
TTATAATTAATATATTAACTATAATAAATATGTTAACTATAATAAATAATACTATATTATAACATTATTATATTAACATAGTTAATACTACGGTGTATTAACTGTGGAATGCTGTGAAGGAAGCAATACAAAAATGAGGGTAATGGATTATATACTTTCATAATACTTTACTTCTCTCTGGAGGTGTAGAAATACAGATGTCTTCCTTTTGTGAGATTTCATTCATGACTGTTCCATTTAACTTGGTGTTCCTGTGATCATCTTAATTTCTACACAAAGAACATACCCCTGGCAAGATTCTGGTCTTTAATAACTGCATTGTAATTCTGATATCTACATCTATTACTCTTTATTTCCATTGTTTGCATCTCTTCAAAGGCAGAAAGAACCAGGGTCCCAAAGGATGAGATTTTCCACACATCATTTCTAATGATATCAGTGGAGTCACTCAGCAGTGAGCAGAATTAGAGCCATGGCTATAAATTGCTCTTGGGAATGGGAGAGAACATGAAAGATGTCAGGTAATGATTGCTTGCTGCCCTTAGGGTAGGGGTGATCTCAATTTTATGCATTCACAATGATCCTTAGTCAGTGAATGTAAATGCACTTGTAAGGTGCAGTTCTGCTTATGCTGCAGCAGGTCAGATGAGCTGCAAAATAACATACCTATTCCCTCCCATGGCAATTAAGAGATTCTAAGATTGTGCAGGAGGAAATGCTAGACGACAGCTCAGATGTCTAAACTTGGGGGAACTTCTCTCTTATTTCTGTCCAGTGAAAAAGTTTGAGACCTTACGCAAATCTGTCCGTTCTCAGTCTTCTCAGACAGCAAGTCCAGCATGGCAGAACTTACAGAAGCAAAGCACCATTACCTACATTTGGTTTCTAACCTTAACCTTATTACAGTCTGGTAGAGATTTCAAGTTTAAGGTAGCCACCTATTCTGCACACAGAGAGATAGGTCACCTATTGTCCCCGGGGGCTAATGTGCCTAGGATTCAGGTCTTTAGAGAAGAGCCAGATGCTAAGGTCTTACAGCACAACAAGCACCAGTAGGCAGCAGAAGAGCACATCTGGTACAAGGATGTTGAGCATTGTCACTGTTCTCAAAAGATAAGTCTATTCAGATTCCCTCCATATCGTGAGGACCTTCCTGCCAAGCCCCCGCTTACTGGAAGATCTATCCAGAAAAGTTTGCCCAGCTCGTACTACTCCAACGGAGGCCCAGTGGGAAAGAGAGAACAATCTATTGTCTACCTCAAGGGTTTTAAAAGAATGGAAGCATCTGTTAGCATGAGGATGACAGCTTGTTGGCATCTTGCAACCAACTAAATATATTATCATAGCAGTGTTCAGGCCTGCCAAGCAAACACACCACATAACACACACAGAGAGCGCAGTGGAAGCTGACTATGGCATCCATGGGTATGAAATAGCCTAGCACTAGGAAGACAAACCTGGAGGAGCGTCGCACTCCTGTTCCAGCTACCTACAACCATCACAAGCCTCTATGTCCTTGTGAAACTCTGCGGTTGACTGTAGGACAAAGCCAGGCCCTGCTTCATACTTAAGACCCCTTTGTAGGGGTCTTAAGTGGGACAAGAGGTCAAATTCCTGTCCCAAAGACAACTCTCAGCATCTAAGTCTAAGCTAGTCACAGAGGCCCTGTCTGCAGTCAATGAAAGAAACAGGTATTCCCGAGGTGTCCTGCGCAGATAAGGCACAGTGCTCATCAGGGAGGTTATTTCCCTTCATTGCCTATGGGGCAGTCTCAGGCATCCAATAATTAGACCACCCAAATCAGATTAAGTATCAGGAGGAAGTGGTGAGGTGATCCAGGAAGCCATAAGCATGATGGTTACCTCAGGTCACTACTGCACCTGCATGTGTGCATGCCTCCGTAGCAGTCCCAACCCACCCGTTCTTCAACAAAACCAGCAGAAATTATTCCTATTTGTAGGGCAATGCCAGAAAGAACTAAAGAACCAATTTCATCTTAATAGCAAATATACGGTACTTATCCAAAGCTTTATGTTATCTGAACAAACAGCTGGATGTTCTCCTCTGTATAGTGAGGATTACAGGCTCAGTAAGTGACTTGTTCACTGTCAGACCAAAAGATATCGCACAGCGAGGACCTGAGCCCAGCCTCTTGAACTACAGTCACTTGACCTCCTCCTCTCCCACTGCTATACACTGTTACTTTCAAATTCCTGCATAAACAAAATGAAACTCTGGCACTTTAATTAAGGCCAGCATTTACCCAAGGAATCTCCCCTCTCAGTCTCTACAGCTTTTGCAGATCCTCTGTATAAGCAGCACATGGAGTGCTGGAATTAAGAGGATGTAAAAATAATCCATACAGAACAGCACAGCAAGAAACACACTGAGAATCTATCAGTCTGAAATGTGTCTGGATACCCTCAGCATGAATAGCAAAGAAAGATGGAATTCAACAGAGCAATACTTAAAATTCAGTTTTCATCTGAAGAGTAAAGCACTTAACAAATTAATTGAGCTCAGCGTCCATGTTGAGAGCTCAGCACTGTTATAGTTATCGCAGGAGAAAGTCTATTTTATAACTGCTGAAAGAAGCACAAGACTAATCACTACCCCTTAGAGGCCAGTAAAATAGCAAAATGGCAGCCCTTGCAAGTTTGGTACAGCATAACTCTGGCCTTTTGCTTTTTAGCTAAACACTGAACCCAACACTGTCCGAGTTCTGCCCCCAAGAAGCAACACACCTTACCTAGTCAGGTATGTGACATGGTCTCTACTATTGCCTTATTTTCCTTAGTTGCTTATCAAAATATAATACCCTGGGCACCACAGGCCTTTTAAAAGTATTTTTTGTTTCTAGCTACACATCCTAATTGGCTACCACAAGCTCTGAACAGCTCAGTTCAGACTCTCCTCTCACAGTCTACCTCTCTTCTTTTTTCTCCTCCCCTGCCAGATGCTGCTGGGAATACGTGTGGTTAGACAGAAATTCTATCCACCCTTGTTTGAATTAAATAACACCAAGTAGATGGACCAATAGGGTTCTGTTCCAATGAACAAGATTTAGCATCCCTTTAAGGAGATACTGACTTTGCCTTTCTTCCGTCAATAATTGTTTGCCGTCACCCACAACTCCCCTTACAACCTGCAATCCACCACTTACCTTCATACCTCCAGTCCCAGCGGAGCTGAGCTGTTAGTAATTTTTTTCTGGATCACAGAAAGAGCAAAATATCCTTCCCCAAAAAGAATCGTCACAGAAGGAATAAGATCACCAGGTTGTGAAATGCCCTAAAGCACAGGACCACTCAGTGATACTTTGGTGAGTTTTTCCCTGCTTCGTTGTGTTGACTATTGCACCGTATGCATCTAGCCACTGAATCTTTTTGACGCATTCTGCAAAGCATTCAGTATACAAGGATAATTCCATACTAAACAGTACATTAAAGAAACATTAATATTCCAGAACAGCATGCTGAGAGTTGATAAATGCCAACAGTAAGGGCACTGTCGCTGGCCTTTCCTCTCCAGCTCCCTAATGATATATTTTCTCCATGTCTCATTCTCAGAAGTGACTGAAACTGTTCAAAATAGCTCAGATGGTAGCAGGCACGTACACAATTTTAACCCAAAGGTGTTTGGCAGAGTGATAACTGGAACTCCAATACGTGTAAATCAAGTGTCATCGTGTAGTACAAATATCTCAAATATCCACCAGTTCCGTCTACTGCAAGTAATTACTGCGGGGGTCACTGCCTCTCCATTAGCAAACTGAAGGGCCAAGCGCTTCAGCGATTTTCTCATTGTGACACAGATAGCAAAGGGAGAGCACAGCAATCCCAACTCTCAGTCTTCCACAAACACACCAAGTCTCCCTTCCTTCTACACAGGTCTCAGAAAGGCAATTTCCTAAAATGTGAAAGGGATCCTGCGGAGCAACCAGAACAAGAAAGGGAAAAAATACCAGCTATTGGGAAAATTAGGGTTCATTTCCCAGAAGGAAGGCAAAATCTGACCTAGGGTCACTGGCTGCTCTGAAGCCACAGTGCTCAAGTGCTGCTTTCACAGCAAAGTGGAGGAACACAACAGCAAACAACAAGTTAAGAAGGTAGTTCCCATCAGACAAAGCTTTCAAGGCCAAAGTGTTTTTCCTTTCTTCCTCAAATTCCTGAAACCAGTTGGCCCACAACACATTTCCTCTGTTTCACCCTGTATGCAGGATCTGAAGCTTTTTATTTTCCACATCACTGCTGAAAAAGCCAACTGCATACAAGTGATAACAAGCAGCATTTTCGGGATGTCTGGAGATGCTTATCATAAACACCATAAAGTCCGTTCTGGTTTGATAGAAGACAGCAGCTCATCTCTGAGCCACAATTTCAGGCAGTTGCAGAAGATTCAGAAAGAGTTATTCAGCAAACATGTAATCTCCCATGATAAGAAATACCAACTGTCTGGAGCAGGGTTTCTCTGTGTAAATTGAAATCAGGTCTGTGTAAAGCTGAATTAAACCTTTGTCACAAAACTGCAGACCTGTCAGTTATTTCTTCCAGGTTAAGCAGGCAGCATCCATTCAGAACACAGCCCTTAGTAGTAGTTGCTTTTAGAATAACAGCAACAATAAGACGAGCTGTTCTTCAAAATCCTTAAACAATACCGATTTACAGCACAAAATAATGAACTGCACCATGCTCTGCTTAGATAACTGTTTCACAAGCAATACTGATTTTGTACAATAAAGCTGCTTTATTTCCATAATTGTCCCTCTTGAGAAATTTAGTTAATTGTTCCTCCCTCTTCCCCTAGCTTTAATTCCAATTTTCCCTCTCCAGCCTAAGGGAATAAAACCAAACCGTTTTCATCTAGAGTTTGGAAAGCTGGTCAGCTTTCATTATGGCCTCAGTCACTTTTAATCAGCTGCCCCAAAAAAACCAATTTAAAATAATTAACTGAGCTTCTCCGGGGCTTTCAGGTTCAATAGAAAGGTGATCAACTGCAGGTAGACAAAAGGACAATACTTCTATCAAAATGTAGACACTTTCCAAGATCCGAGACAAGGATTTAACACCAAGCTTCAAAATTTCTGTCCATACCAGTGAAGAACCTATGCAAAAACTCTTGCAAGATTTGTACATGATTTACAAACGTAGCCTATGCTGTTGTCTCCTCTGGCTTTGGCCCAAGTATTACTTCTCTAACAACACGGATAAAGTCAGTCAAGTGCTCCTGCATAGAGACATAATCTAATTTTCAAATCTCCCCAGCGCACACTGCAATCATTTACCTGTACTGCAGGAAACCAATAGTCGAGGGCTGAGGAGTTTGAAATGAAATGCGAGGCCTATGGTGACTATTCCACATGGAACAATGCACAGGAAAGGTAAGAGAGAGGAGCTCCAGAAGCAACTGAACAGTCACAGTCTCTAAGAGCAGCAGGGAAAAATACAGCATTGCAGTACTTAGCTTAAAGGCTTTGGAAGTTTCAGCTTCACCAGTTGGGATGAGCTGATCTAACAGCTCCCAACAGCAGTCTCTCCTTCACCTTCTCCTTTTGCTCCCAGACCTCTCGTATCTCCCTTACCTCAAACCAGCTCCAAGCACTGAGGCAGTCCTTCCCCGAGCAAATTCATCTCACTAACCCAACAACAAGCCTGTTTTCAGCTGGCTGAATTGACCCCATCAGACAGTTAATGAGCACCACCAGAACTAGCACAAAGAACTGATGAATGTCCCATTCACCAGTAACGAGCTCTGAGCTCAGCCCAGATGCTTGTGAAACCAGCTCCTCCTGTGCAAGGTGCTGCAGAGGCAGAAGGTGGTGATGGGGTAAGCGGTGCACACTGAAGGGGAATGCAGACAGATCACCCATGGAAGCTAGGAGGCTGCTGTCCAATATTATCAATATTACTCCTCAAAATTTAGGTTTATGCTTACGGAGGACGGGACTTAATCATCATCTCCATCTCTGTCCTGCAGATGAGAGATGGTTGCAATAAGCCTTTTCTCATTCAGAAGTAATGGTCTCTGGCTGCAGGATCTTTGTAGCCGCGGTGTGAGAAAGGCAGGGGTCAGCAGGACTGCCATTCCCCAAGGGAGCTGATGGTGCTTGTAGCTAAAGGGTAGTGCTGTTTTTCTTGCTAGCTGAGCCTGTTCAGAGAGCCAGTTGTGGGGGGAATACCCATAGGAAAAAGAAAGCAGCCCCATGGCATGTTTGTATGGTGTTACTGTAATTGACAGGGAACCAAANCTATCTGAGTGGAAATGGTCTTCACAGCTGGGGAAATGTGGGCAAGGTAGGTCAGATCCCCCCAGCAGAATTTAAATCAGGACTAAAGTCTACCAAGGCTCTTCCCATCACCCACCCGTTACACAGCCCTTGATCACCCGATGTAGATTTGCTCACTGCGTTCCTTCCCAACAAAACTACACACTTAAAAGAATCCCTATTCCCTCTTATGTTTCTACCTCCTTCACCGTGAAATCCTTTATTACAGTGAAGAAAAATCACTCAGAAGTTCTTGGCTGTTGTAGCGCGGGAACAAGAAGGTCCAGAGGCAAAGGAGATACCGGGGGCATCTTCGTTGCACTGTCAGCCAGAATTGGCTCCCCAGAGCAAAGCACCACAAGGGCTGGAGGGGAACAGCTCTGTTCCAGCTGCCTGTCGCCTCCCCTCGAAGCAGGTTAAATCCGTATACAGAAAAACCTATCTCCGTAGACTGTGTGCCTGGCTTACCCACAATTAAACTGCAGATTAAAAGAAACATAAATGTGGATGTTGCTTTGCTTATTAGTATCAGCTCTGTCTTTGATTGCCTGAAGGCCTTTCCAACAACGTTGACTTTAATTACTTTAATGAGAGAGAAAATGATCTGAGGAGTGTCAGCTCAATGGGGCAAGGTCCCGATGAAAATGCTAGGTCTAGGATCATTAGTTGAGCAGTTAATAGTACATTATCTTATGCTATTGGAGCTTAATGTAAACAGCTACTGAAGCCCAACTGCTGTCAGGATTGAAGCTGGGGAAACAAATTAGAAGCAGCCTTGAAATAAGGTTATATTGGTTCTGCTACCCACTTTCAAAAGTCTGCTCTTTGTTGATCCGTTGTAGAAAATAAATAGTTGTAGAGAGAAAGAAAACCAAATTTAATACGCTGTGGGCTTGTCTTCAACGAAACACTCATGACAATTATTTAAAATGAACTTTTTGAAGTGACTGAGTTTATCTAAAGCAAATTAAGATAAAGCAAATCAAGGCCACTTCAATTCTTAAGGGAAGCCCAAGCTGCTAAGCAAGAGACCATGCATCTGCTCAGCAGCATTAGCAGTCCTCTGTGCCTCCTCTCAAGCCACAGGAAAGGCAAGATGGAGCAATTTAGCTTCATTTGCAATAAAAAGGGATTAAATTGCATTGCTTGACTTGGTATCTGCGGCGGCAGGTGAAAAACGTTTGCACCTACCACAAGTCAGCTGCCACACAATTATTTTTAAGCAGGGGTAATGTGATTATGATTCTGAGTGATGAGTATTTGATACACAGATATAATATGGTTAAATTAATCCCATTTAATTTTTTACTAGACTTGGTGGTGCCTTCACTTTTAAGTACAGCCATTCCTTGTGCTCCCATTGTGGAGGATTAGAATTGCTGGTTGTTTCAGCTTGGAATTAGAAAGGGAATTGCATGAAAATAGATGAAATTGAGAATTGTACTTCCCAAGGAAAAATCCCTTCATGAACTTTCCTCTGATGGCATAGTCCTATGCATAAGCCAGGCACAGAAAGCATTAAAGACAACCAAAACCACCCTTGGAGATTCCAGCTCATCAGACACGCAGACTCCTATTTCAGGCTTCATTTTTTCTCTGTCTTATGAATAATTTTGGATTTTTGTACAAATCCTTTGAACAACTTTACTGGTTTGTGGCTTGTGGAAGCAAGCTGCGTCTTCTAAATAACCCTGGAGCCCTCATCTATTGCGAAAGCCCCCTTAGAAAGCAGCCCTCAAATACATAAGTAATGTCTAAGAAGCACAGCTAAGTGGGTCATTACTGAGAATGAAGACTCTTCTGCAGGTAAATGAACTCATTCAGTACTTTAGAGGCCAGAGCTATCATGCTCTTTCCCAAAATAAGGAAGTTCAGTCTTGAAGAACTGCAGTGAAAACCTAAGCTCCGGGCCTAGCATTCCATGTTTTTCTTTAAACAGGGATCGTAATGGCTATTTAGCATATAATGGAAACAAGAAGAAGCTGTCAAGGGGAAAGTTAAGTAGTGAGCTCTGACTGCAGAGAGGTAACTCCTTCAGTTGTTGCTTTGAAAATGGCTGGTAATTGGTTCTCTGGCCTGCTCCAACCTCTGGTGGAGGTTCACAGGGAAAACAGCAGGACTTCAGGCTTAGCTGCCTCTTACCTGTGTGGGAGGATGGGTCTCCATAAACTGTTGCCTGCCCCTTAAGAGATCAGGCTTGTCCAAGTCTATCTCCTATTCCAGACAGCACCTGTTCTGCAGTTCTACATGCTTGTACATTTACTAAAAGGAGTGGCAGTATTTAATATTCGTTTGGCAGGCGTGAAGAGGAAGAGGAGCAGTCCCAGGTGTGGAAGGTCTGACAGAAAGCATGTGAATCTGAACACGCGCCAGACCACGAGAGCACAGTGCTGGCTGCATTACCCCTGTGGGACAATTATAAAGGAGTTACACAGGCTGCTCCCGTGGCTGTCACGCAGAGCAATGTCTTGTCTTTCTCACACGGGCACCAGCAGGGACCAAAGAAGCTGCTGCAGCCTGGACTAATAGGGTCAGGCTTTAAAGCTCATGCAATAGAGACTAATTCTTCTAGCTCCAGATGGTGTAAGGTTTGTACTCCTGTTGCTGCAGAGCTGCCCCGGAGCCCAGAGCTGCCCATGCCTTGCTTCCACATGGTACTATAGTTACTCTGTGTGGCAGGTACAACACTCCAGAAAAAGGGCATTTTGAATATCTGTTGGCTTTCTGAAATTACACTGTCAAGATTGGTTTTGGGTTTTGCCATTTCTACCCATCTATAAATCCAAACACCTGAATTATCACCAAGAAAACTACATTGGGTTTGCAAGGAGCTATAAAAACCTCTTCAAATGACATAGTGCAGCTTTGCTGATTGGAACAATGGCATGATTTTACAGCTGGATAGCTCAAAACATTCCAGGAAAGGAAGCAAGTGGCCATGCATCTCATTAGGAAGCCAATAACTGGATCAGTCCAGTGAGCTTAAATACCTGTTACCACCTCCACATATCAGTGAGATATGTCCCAACTATGTACTGCCTGTGTTGAGCTTCAGGATGGGGCCAGGACAACAACGGCCTGGGCAGGAATGAGGGAAGGAAACTCTTCTGCAGATTGATCACTGAAATAAGAGTGGCTGTTGGAAGTTTCTGAGTGCTTTTGGAAGGGGGACAGTGCCAGAGGAGACAGAGGAGCAGGCAGAGTGCTGGCAACCAGGTCAAAGCATACGAAACATAAATACCCTGTCCAGACCTCTGATGCTTCTCAAGTGCCTAATACCTTTGGCCATCGTCAATCCCTGAGCACTTTCTTGCTGCTATGAGAGGAAAAGCCAAAGCTTTTACGGTCTTAGGAAGTTTATACTGCAGCTCTGAACTTGATCATAGGTCTATGTGAGTGTGTGTGTGTGTGTGTGTGTAATTTGGGAAGTGCCTGTTGCCCACTGTATGAAACATAAACGTTACTGCAACAAAGCACCGTTTACCTCTCAGAAGTATGATACTTGTTAGGTTAACTCTGACCCATTTGTATTGTGTCTCAATTTTAAAGGCATAACACAAGAGAGAAGACAATTTCCGTGGTGGAAAAGCTGTGTCTTTTTGTGGTATTTTGCCCACTAGGATGTCTCTCAAGGCTGTCTCTGGTCTTCTGGTTTTTATAGGTACTCTGCCTGATACTACCATGTATGTTATCAGAGAGCATCACAGAAAGCTCCATGTTGAGACTAAAGGATGGAAAGGAATCGTAGGAGCTCAGACACTTTCCAGACTGTCCCTTTAAGAGCATGTTTGTCAGGGGAAAGACAAACATATTGTTAACCAGAAACATCAGAAACTGAAACCTTGTGATCTGAAACATGACCCTGATTTGGCAGCCAGGAAATCCTGGGAAACATCCAGAGGCCGGATAAAATGCCTTGCCTTGGGGTGAAGGAGAAAGGAACAACCAATATATTTATGCAGACTTAGAATGGATCAGCCATTTACAGAAAACAAGCAGAGCATGTGCAATGACAGGAGTTAGGATCATAATTACTAGAGCACCCAATTTTTCTGCTTCAATGCATAAGCTGATCAGTATGTGGCATCCAAAGGAGCTCTCCCGTTCTGGTGGCATACACAGCATAATTAGCCAGGGTGTGGAAAGTCTTTGACACAGTCACAACAGCCCTAGAGACAACAAGTGACATTTTCTGATGCTGAAAACCTGACTGCAAGAGAAAACTGTACAAATGCAACCATGCTTGAATGTGGAGCAGCAAGGGGTTGTGACCCAGCCATTTATTCCTGCCTGCATGGACTGGAAAAAAATATCAAATGGTGAATGTGCTGGAATGATCCACTTAAAAGTAAACTGCTTTACCTGTAGCAAGATGGGGTTTTATGAGCTGACAGCCCCAGGGAGAGGTGTACCAGAAATCTCAGTTAGGAGAAATCATGGGGCTTATCGGTAGAAGCAAGACTGTAGAAAAAAGTTAATTTTTGAGAGGCTGGAATTGGGCAGTGTTGCTCCCTTCAGTGGTAGTTGATTTTTTGCTTGGAAACCTAAGATGATAAAATTGAGTGGGATAAGAAATGTGTGTAGTTTTTTCCTTCTTTAAATCAAGTCCTTATGTAGATCTGAATGCAAACGCTGCTGTGCTTACTACCGGAATTGCTGTATATGCCAAGCAGCAGTCACTGCAGGACAGTGCAAGGATTCCAGATGCCTGAAAAGTGCTTTATAGCAGATATGCCACTGCCTCTTTTCTTTTAGATCAGGGACAGAGACTAGCCCTTTCTAAAGTGTCCAGAGATCTGAAATGTTTTATGTCCAAGAAGTGCTGAGCAGCCTCAGTTTGTCTTGACTTCTAATCAAGTTCTCTGGGCATCAGAGACAGCCCTAGACTTTCCCCTCTCAAGGTACATCTTTAAACTCATCAGAAACCAAGTTTCTATTTTGCAGCAAATGCCAGTCATTTAAACCCTACTTTCATCTCGAACCCAAGGGAAAACTAGCACTTTCTAATGAAGAAAAGAAGTGGCTTGTTTTCTTCCATGTGGAGCCATCAAGCCATTTCATATGGATGGTGCTGCTACTTTCATGTCCATACTGCAGCACTATTTTAATTTGAATGCACTACACAGATTGTATCATATCCATTTGGTTGGGATCAAACAAACTACAGGATTACTCAACCATGATTGCTATTGATGTGTTCTCCTGAACAGCTTTTATTTCAACAAAATGGCAGCTTCTGATGAAAAAGACTACTATTGACAGTTTTCCTTCTGGCTCCTCTGTCATTATCTGTAGCTGTACCAGCTCTGCGTTTGGATCAGCATTCGAGCTAATGTATGGGAAAAAGCTGTTACCAACTTAGCCTCTCTGCACTCCCAGTATCTGGGTTCACTCTTAATATCCACCATTATGGTTTCCCCTACCGTTTATCAGCTGCATTTAGTAGAGTTCCGATTGGCATGCTGGGGCTGTACACGGGGCTCCTGCGGTGTGCCTTAGGGCAAGCAGAACATCTTCACCAAAGTTATTCCCTTGTATTTATGCCTTAGGCATTGTCTGGTTCCAGCAATAACTGCAGGTTCTGCCATGTTATTACTTAAGACCTTTTGGTGCACTAAATTCAGGACATGAACCATGGGGATTTCTCATCTCAGGAGAATAATTACCTCTTTGATTGAAGTAAATGTACCAAATGGATGGAGGGAGGTCATGATTGGGATGATCTCCTCATAGACAGATGAGAAGCACAGCCTCCTATCTACCATTGGCTTCTAATGAGGAATTTCAGATTCACCAGCCTCAAAGTAATCTCAAAAATACAGATAAACAGTGCCAGCAGAGGAGATTCTACTTAGTTGCTCTGAATTTTGCCACCGTGCCCCTTTTTTCTCTCCTTTTTTAGCTTTTTGAAATTGTCTGTATTCCTTGTGCTTCAGAAACTCTGCATCAGAGACTTTGGGAGCAGCAGCTGGATGATGAAAGTGATTAAACAAGCCAAAGGAGTTGGTTTCTCTCTGCTTCGGTTTGGACGAAGCAAACGAACTTGGCACAGCTTCATAGAGGAACAGTTATTAACAGCTCCGCAGGGGAGGAAAAACATCTTGTTGACATTATTTATTTAGTGTCCCACCTTCCCAGCCCTGCCACATTCCTCATAACACCAAATCCAGCCTTACCTGAGCAAAGGGTGAGTGGAGGGAAAATACACTAAGAAATGTTGCAACAAAATAAAGGGAAGAAATGCAGCTTCACATGTTCATTGAATCTGAAAAGTTTCAGCGCAAACCTCTGGTAGTCTTGGTGGATGAGGCCAGGGGCTGGAGACTGGGAAACAAGGTCTTAGTCCACTAGCTGGTATGCCCAAAGCTGAAGTTTTAGAAGGTGTAGCTTATCAGCTACATTCAGCTGATATCAGACAGACATTCTGCAAGATAATGGTCTTGAGCTCCAAAGTAGGTGCAAATTCATGCTGAGCACTGTACCTGCTTACAAAGTTCCCTTCAAGAACATACATCTTAAAAATCAGGGAGGAAGGTTGTTCAGCAATGAAACTTGCCCTTTGGTTCTTGAACCGGGTCCTTCAGAGCTATAAAACTTACAGCTGAAAATTCAACCCCTGAGTGCCTCAGGCTGGGAATCTAATAACTGAAGGCACTTAAAAAGTGCCTAAAAGTAGGAATTTAATAACTGAAGTCTGGTTTTGATCATAACTCTGGAGTGTGGGTACCTTCAAGACCAAATTGTTCAATAAGAGGCATCCTGGAGGATGGTGTATTTCTTTTTCAAAAGTTTCCTCGAGTATTTAATGAACCAGAATTCCCCTCCACAAATACCCAAATTTCCTTCCGTTCCCACCCTGACACATTGCAGTAGGCTTTCACCTGCAATGCATCAGTGCCTCTCAAAAGCAAAAAGCTAATTCCACTGACCTTTTAGGAAGAATTCAGCTCTTCCAAGTGGATGTTTTGTCCTACATCCAGCCCCTCCCTTGTGATTGCCCTTCTCCTGCCAGGCTAATTTTCCGAGCAGAAAAGCACAGCTGAACAAAGGCAATTCAGCTCAGCCTTTTTATGTCCTCCACAGAGAACGCGGAGACTCCTTTCAGCTTTAAAGCCACTGCACATCTCCATGCTGCTGAGTATGCCCTTTAGCTTCTCCGTATTATTCTGTCTGTGTGGACAGGGCCAGAGACATCCTGTCTGCCCCAAGAGGGCAAATGGAGGAGACATATCCTGCATGAAGACAAATTATCGCAAAGTAGGTTGTGATGATGTCAGAGCTCCAAACCCAGCACAAAGCAGGCCTGAATTCTCCCAGATTACTCTTTCTCTTCCATCAACCCGTTCTCCTTCCAAACACAACTCCCCAGCAGTCTTCCTCAAGGAGGATGTCAGGTAGGGCCTGACACATCTGCTTACCTCCATGCCACATTTGCTTGAAATAGGACCAGTTGCCAGGAGAGATATAGACAAATACTTGACTCTCTGGGCTGTTGTCATATATGCTGTTCAGGGTTCAGCTCAGGTAGGTTAAGAGCTTACCAGCCTCTGACATCAGCTGGCATAACTGATCATACAGTTGCTGTCTAACCTGGTTCTGTCAAAATGGGTTTAAAAAAGTCAACAAACAAAACCTACTATTAGCAATGTTTTAAACTAATCCAGATCACTTTGATAGAATTGGGCTAGTGAACAATTCTAGCTGTCAGATCAGAAGAAGTGCTAACCTCTGGCAAGGGACACAGCAGTGAACAGGTAGAGAAGGGCAGAGATCTGTAACTTCTCACTCAGCGGCTCTGAAGAGCATGCAGAAGGGCTCGGCTGCTCACACAGTCTGGTTCCAAACCCTGGGCTGCCCAGTTTGCTGCAAAGCATATTCTGCAGACAGGTTCAAACCGAGACAGCATCTAAATTAAGTGTAGAACAGGACAGACGGATCTGATGGAATCACTACAGGTCATATACCTTGCTTTGTTCCTCAAGCTGGTGCTGAAGTGTCTTCAGACAGCCAGGAATCAACGGAGGCTATGGCGGATTTCCATAGATTTCCAGATTTCCTGGACCTGGTTGGTCCAGGTCCATACGGAGGAATGCACGTATGCACAAGGCAATGCCCCATGCCACAAACACTATTCTAACACAGGTTTTGTAAGATACTATCAGGATGACAGCAGCATTCTGGTTATGATTCACCCTTGGCCCATGGGGTTGAATATTTCAATGAGGCCACACAAGGGTTCAAGCAGATCACCGCATGCTGCCTAGGACTGAAAGAGTGGACTCAGAGCTGTGGGACCTGTATCTAGGTGATGTTTCTTGAGAAGCCCAGCCTTTCCCTCCACCACGACTAATAAATAATTCGGCTATAATGAGAGGACATCCTTGACGCAATTAACAATCTAGGTAAGAGCAAATGTGTAGGGAATATTTCCCTATTTGCAGATGGGGCACTGAAGCACAGAGACTTCAAGGAGCAGATTTCTAGCTGTCCATTAATTAGAAGTGGGGACAGATTTTTTTTGTAAGTGACAAATTCCCAGCAGCTAAGCTTACATCGGTTGTGGAGAGATTTCCAGTCAGTTACCAACTGGCACGTCAGGGCAGGACTCTATCCATTTGTCCTCAAATGACTTCTAAGAAACAGCAACCTCCATTCAGACCGGCTATTGAACAATCGCCAGTTAGCCATGTCTGGTCATCAGCACACAGCAGTGACCTTGCTGTGATATTGCTAGGACTTGGATAAATTCCTTTTGGCTCTGACTTGAGAGTGATTGTGCCAGTGCAGACACTAACCTCAGACAGCTGTGGCTGAGCACAAGGAGTATTCATGCTCCACGAGATGACTCCTTCAGCGTTCTCCTTCCATCTCTCTGTTGACCCCATTTTAGTCCAGGGCTACTCTCACTTGCAGAGTCACAAAGTTACAGGCTTTTAAGTTGATGATTTGCTGTGAAGCTGAGCTCAATGAAGAGCAGATGCATTCCCAAAGCTCTCTACCTTAATAGCTACTTCAGCATTTCCAAAGAGAAATGGCTGAGGTTCTTTACTCAAGAACCTTCACAGATTTCTTATGTGCCAACAGGCCTCCCCTGTTTTGGTTATACCTTGCAAACACAAACATGTCCAGCAAAAATTGGCCTTCTTGAGTAACTAATTTGATGTCATAGGCAATTGTCAGACACCATGGTACCATCAGCCATATGCACATGACAATAATTTGCAAGACACTGTGCATCACCTGCCTGTTTAAAAGAATCCTTTCCTCTGAACAAAGACTGTCTTTAACATATGCACAGTTCATCTAAAGGAAAGGAAGAATATGTAATGACTATTTACCATTATCCACAGCAATACATTATTCATGCTTGCCTGTGCTAGCAAAATCTTTCCTTCCCTAATATTAAAGTGGTACGTATTGAAGTAGAATGGCAGACCCTCTGGGATTCCAGAAGACTTTGCACTGGTCTCGTTAGCATAGGCTCTCAGATTAATCAGTATATTCATTATTTAGCAATTTCACTACAAGGACTTATTTGGGAACACATGCCATGCTGTTTCACCTGAAGTGAGAGCATAGCACCAGTATCAGCTTTTATGGCAACCATGGAAAGAACTGGCACCATGTGCTGCTGACTGAGATAACCAAGTGGCACACCAATTTCCAGGTAGCGTGCTGAGGGGTTTGGCACTTTAGCGGATGTTGGTAGTTACTCAAATTAGGAGCAGTTTCAGGAGGCAATGAGATGCTGAAAATGTCTTTCATATGAGATGCTATGCAGGTCCTCTCTGCTCGGGATTATTTAAAGGGAACTAAATTTACAGGAAGTTAAGTACTTGCCCTACTGTCTTGGCAAAATCCCGGCTTCCTTCCTCAGTTCCTGATTTACAGCATACCTTATTCTTCACTTTCTATCCCAAAATGTTACTATGACATACCTCTACTGTGTTTTGCTTTAGAGCTGTGTGAGCATGGGGTGGGATTTAATTGTATGAACTCCTGTCCAAGTTGTGGTTTTGGGGGGAAAAAAAAATGCGTATCCCCTTGGGCATGCTGCAAAGCCTCTGGAAACACACATGGCCTGTGAGCCCAGCTGTGAGTCAGGTATGCCAGAGACCCAATTCATCTAAAATTGTCCCAGTTTGGATCTGGACAGTACCAATGATTGGCTGAGGGATGGCAGGTATGGCTGTGGAGAGGCTGGGTCACAACAGGGTTTTGCTAGTTGCTCCCATGAGCAAACCAGACCCCTGATTCCGATCTTGCATTTAAGTTGGAAACATTCCTGATACAATGGTGGTGAGAGGCCAAGATGACTTATCTAGAGCAAAGCCCTGAGGGCAGCACTCCTCAGCATGTGAGCCAGCGAGATTGTCCTATATTCCATAAAGCCACCACAGCATCACCTAAGTGGACAGCAATAGCCAAATGTGGCTTTGTCCAAACATGGCTTTGCCCAAACACATTGCTACTAACACATGTTAAAATAATACCTTGGTATTTTACTTGCTGGTGCACCAGAAATTGAGGTGTGTGTTGCAGAGGCATTTCAGGGATGTTCACTGCTGGCTGTGGAGCAGGACCTGGTACAGCGGAGTTAAGTTACTGTCTGGATGTTGGCACCTCACAGGTTTCTCATCTACAGGTGACTGCTCACTCTGCGACCCACACAGCACCACTCACTGATGGCTACAACCCCAACGGCTGCCGTGCAACTTGGACTCGCTGGCTCCTGTAGCCCATTAACCAAGCCACACTGTTGGCTCTCAAGCAGCCCGAGCAGTCATCCCTGCCCGTGATTATCTGAACACAGCTTTGGGCTGCCCAGGCTGTCTTCCTCCTGATCTTGAAAAACCAGCACTGCAGTGGCAGTTTTGGGCCCCTCCTGGCTCAAACACCGATACACAACATCCTTCCAGCCATATCCAAGCCGTCACTGAGCAGAAATATGGCAACTGTAGCAGGGTCTGGAGGAGCTCCCTGGTGCCTTCATTTTGGCCTTTCATCCATAGACATCCTGTGACAAAGATGTCATTTATTAGCATTGTAATAGTGAGCTCGTGTAGCAGTGTTGTAGCTGTGATGATCTTAGGATATTGGAGAGACGAGGTTTTCAGAGAGAGGTAATACTTTTTATTTGAACAACAGATGGATTTGGGGGGGCGGGGAATAAGACAAACTTGCAGGTACACAAACATTCACGGATTTGTTTGTTTTCTTCCAGCTGTATCAGTAGAACTAATAAAAGATATTACCTCTTCTACAAACTTCAAGGGCTGCATGCCCGAAAGCCTGTCAGTCTTTTTTCTGTATCTATTAGTTACTGTCACTGCAAACCTAACCTCTTACAGCTTTGATTTGCACTTTCCCTCCTGACTCTCAAAGACCATGATGAAACATCATTATTTTCATTTTACGGGCAGGGAAGTATATGTCCAGCACAGTGCAGTGACTTGCAGCAAGGGCAAGAATATGCTGTGACTCCCAGGGCATGCTCTATCCATTGCAATATGCTGTTGCAGCTTGGACTTGGGGAGTGAAATACTTCTCTGCTCCATGTCATGGCTGTAGGGTTGTCCCCTGAGTCTGCAAGTTCTGACCACCTCTGGGCACTGCCGCAGCCCATCACAGGGCCGAAAGCGGGCTGCATTACTGCCTGCGATACCCAGAGTGCAGCAGTTTCCCCTTCTCACCCATACAGTACAAATACGCGCTCATTTTGTAATTGCTGACATGTGTAACACTCAAGTAGCTTCCAGCCTTGTCTCTCCGCTCTACACCATTTCACAGTTTTGTGACATTTTGTTTCCAGTGATGTTAGTACTTTCCATGGTTTTGACTCAACCCCTGAACGTGCATTGCTATAACGTTTGAATTTGAAATCCTAAAGTGGACTTTGAGTATCAGTGCATCAAAATGGTGAGTCTTCCCGCAGAGCTCACTACCTATAACACAGTTCACAGCAAACATAATGTTAGCTCTGATAGGAAACAGCAAATGTCTCTCAGTGGATAGTATTTACCTGCCTTACAGAAGCAGCCAAACACTAGAAAACATTTATTTGTGAATAATTTATTTAAAAAGTGATGGGAAAGCTTTGTTCCAGGTCTTTTTCTCTTATTACCAAACAGCTCTTGAGCAATTCAATGTCTCTTGAGCAATTCAATGTGAATTCTTGCAGTTTCGTGACCTCCTCCTCTTCACATGTGCAGACAGACAATGTAGTAGAGACACAGGCAATATGGAGATATCTACAAAGGACTTTGTGTTAGCTAATCCCACTCATAAAAAACGCAGTCACCTCCAGGAAGTGTGTAGTTCTCCTTTATTTCATCCTCCCTCCTTTCAGTTCATCTGGGACCATGCATTTTTATAGAGAAGCTATTTTAAAATTGTTTTTGGTAACAACGTTTCTAATAACATGACAAGGTCTTCGTCTCTTTCCACATATAAAAAAAACCAAAGCAAAAATTCTAGTGAGGTTGCCAAGAAGGGGGGAGATCTTGGTGAACTAGCACGAGTCTCACAGGGATTTCTTCTATGACCAGACTTTTACAATTTATCACCAGGCTCCCCTCTGCATTTAGGTCCATATCTTACACTCCAGTATCAAGGCATCTCTCTTTTGTTCATGGAACACACATGCCAGACACAACTCACACTGCTGAGGTATGGCTCCCCAACCCACTAGGTCAAAGCCTGCAAGGTCCCTGAGCAGTGAACAGCCATGGAACAGCACTCCACCAAGTGCAGTAAGAAAGTGGCAGGCCACGTGCAAGAAGACCAAGTAAAAGCAGTCAGCGAGCCGCAAAGCATATTCCCTAAGCCAAGTTCTATGTCTGTTGAGGCTGTTGTATCTGTGAAAAAGATATCAAACAGTTGTGAGAAACTATGGACTTGGGTATTGTTTATTAAGATTTATGTTAAGCTCAATGTAAAGGTTAGGCAACAAAAGATATGAAATCGCCTATGCAAACAGCTACCAGACACTGCTTGTGCGAGATAACCGCCAGATATTCAGGAACCGATAAGAAACAGGACGAACAACCCCATATAAGGACATATGAGTGAAGGATCAACTATGGGACAAAGGAGGACCACTAAGAGGCAGAAAACGACCCCCAAACAACCACTAAAGCATGTGCAAAGTACCTCCACTACTTCATTGAACAGGAAGTAAAGATGTATAAAAAGAGACTGTTTGAACTGCTCAGCACTGCAGTTGGCGGAGCGCAGACTCCCCTGCCGTCCAGCGCTGTATTTGCTCATATTCTACTTGCTATAATTAATAAAATTTTAATTGGATTATGATCCATTGTGGTCTCAATTTATAACACAGTGGTCATGTGAGACCACTTGTACAAAGACACAACACTGGGTCCATAAGAAGTCTTGTCTGGAAATGAAAGACCCACTGAATCAAGATGAAAGCCAGAAAAATTGTGAGGCGAAAGACCACCCATATATTAATGACAAACTGGAAAGAAGAAGTCATCAATGGAAGTGGTGCATTCCAGTTTTTGTGATGCCTCCAGCTAAGGAGGAACAGGCTTCCCAGTTGAGACGTTTGAGCCCAATACCTGTTCCCTGAGGAGCCAGATGCATTTCTAAAGTTTCCAATTCGGGAACTGGGGTGGGAGGGATGATGGAGGATGGCGTGCTCCTCTTCTAACTACCATGCTTCAGTGACTTCTCTATAAAATCTTAAATGGCTTCCTCATAAAACAGAAGGTCAAGGACTTAGAGTATAATAACTGTGACCTTCCACAGCCAACAAATTCCCCAGGCAAATGAAAACTTCCAGCACCTCCTGAATCCTAGAAGCTTTCTAGGTTTACAGTCTTATCCCTAGGAATAAGTCACAGTAAACGTTTTTCTGCATATGTATTCTTACAAAGAGCAAAAGACAGTTGTTTGCAAATATGACAAAAATCCACCATCTTTAACTAATTTCTAGAAAAGGTGGTTTAGTAGGCAGTGTTCAGGCAGAATGACCAAAGCTACAGTGACAAAGGCTGGTGCCTCCAGCTGCTACAACATTCAGATCACAAGTCTAAATGCAGGAAAATCAGAAACTAAGGGAAGTGCAAATTGGTCTTAACCCTCCTGCCAAGCCTCACTCAGCTGCTTCTAAGGCAAGTACAAAGGAAGAATTGCATAAGGTTTCAAAGCAATCTAGCACATACAAGAGGGATCTTCTTTAGAAGTGAATGGTAGAGGTGAAACAGAATTGCAGCCAGCTGGAAAATAGTGCCTACACCTCTCCTGGCCCCCTTGTGTCTCCCTTCTCTCACCAGAAAATTTCTGATCTCACAATGAAATGAAAAATTGTAAACTTGAAAGCTTCTATATATTAAAAAGCAAAACTGTAACTTTCTGCTGAAATGATTCAGCTGGGAATTTCTGCCAAAAAATAATACAATACAAGGAGAGAGAGAGAAAGCACTGTGTTTTTAAATATTCAGCTTGTTCTAATCTAAGTCCCCTTAGACTGTTCTGAAAAAACCTCAATCCAGGTTGTTTCGAATTCCACCTTGTAAACACACAATTTATTGAAGCTTTATTAAATACAATCTAGTATTCGAGCTCAGATCTGCAAACCTTTTACAAGTTGCAAATGATCTTTTATTGATTTTTCTCTTTATATAGTTCTTCTTATTTACTTTTTTTTTTTTCTTTCAGGAAAGCCTTTACCCAGGAGCTAAAGCCCTGCTGGAGAGAAGGTTCATTTCACTGCAATTTGGCTGAAAATAACTCCAGCAGTAACTGCTTAATTGTTTTGAATTATTATTGTTAATTGGAATTGTGTCTTTGATTTGCTGAAAGGCAATGATCAACGATTTAACTTACACTGCAGCTAATTAGTAGCATTTATGATTACTGTGAGCTTCAAGTGGCACTAACCATTTGCAAACAGATTCTTGAGTGATTATTTTGCCAAACATGACGGGAGGAGACAATGGCAAAGCTGCATCAGGGGAAAGCAGAACGACATGCAGTCGATGGAGAACAATACTCAGAGAGTAGCTGAGCTCTACAGAGAGAAAAATCATCACAACCAGGAGTATGTGAGCTGCTGATTGCATAGGAAAGGAGGAAGAATTGTGAGCTGTAGTGCAGGTATGGAGGTGAAGTTTAGCCCTTTACATGCACCATGCCATTATGTTTCGGAGTGGAGGTATTTTTCCTTGTTGCAACATTCACGTTCAAATTTCTGTGCATTTGAATGGGAACATTCCCATAATCGGCGTAAAAGGGTTTGGCTCCATTTTGAGGAGATCTAGCATTGCTGGAAGTGGAGATGTGGTGTGTAGGAGGTTTGAAATCCAGACAGAAACAGGATGGAACGAGGCCAGCTCTACCCTGCAAAGAAATCAGCAAAAGAATCGCTAGGAAGAAAAAAGACATATATCCTTTTTTTTAAGATCATGTGTTTCCTCTCCACTAACAGCAGTCTTCCTGTGTGCTTTTAAAATACCTGCTCAAGAATTCTCAATGCTTGCCCCTGTCATATACAGCCTGAGTCAGCTGTGCATCCAGAGCCATGGCAGGGCCCTGGGGTTGCGCTCAGCACTGGAAAACTTTTACAGTTCCTGCGGGGTTCCAGGGTGCTTCTGTTAATGCTCTGGCTCCTGGGGTCACACAAAGCAAATGAGAATTGGGCTTTGAAAAACAGATGTAAAAATGACTGGAAGGAGGTGTCCCAGTTCCTCATCACGGACTTGAGGAACGCATTTCAGATGTCTCAGAGCTATTGTTTCAGGCTGTCTGCAGATTCAGAAAGAGAGCTCTGCTTTGCTTCCAGTAGGTCACAAACTGGGGTCGGAGAAGAGCGCAAACATCTCAACTGAAGATTTACTATCTTTTACAAATGTTGAATTAAGTTGTCGGAATCGAGACAGAAGATGACAAATCCCCATTCTGATGAGTTAGTTGAGAAGAAAGAGGTCATCTTTTCTTCTTTCGCACTGAAGGGGTCTGCATTTCATCTCTGTGTGCTCCAGATTAGCCAAAAGTGGGGAACAAAGTCACTGCTGAGAGTTCTCCACATGCTAAACTTTCCACAGCCAAGCCCTCTGGTTGCAGAGGAGCTCTGTGCTTCCCAAGTGCTGCACCAGGCGCATGGGAAGGGGCAGCTTCCACCATAGGGCCCAGTTCGCAAAAGGTGGCAAACCACAAGGAGATCTGGATAGATTGGCACTGTCATTTTCTTCACTCTGTTGCTTTTGCCTCCAATACAGCAATCCAAAAGACTGGCTTTTATCACAACCAGGATTCAACATCCTTTAAAGTACTAAAACAAGAGGCAAAGAAAAAGAAGCATGACAAATACTAACTCCTAAATCATTACCAGGCAGGATGGGGAGTACAAAGCAGAGCCACCGTGCTCAGTCCTTCATTGATGTTTCAGTGGCAACTCTTGTTCAGGGAAGACAAGCTCCCTTTGGAGCCTGATTTTTCAGCTATTGTAAGGACTCTGTGTTTTTCCATATGAGCTGGCAATATCTCAGCTCCATTCTACCCTGAAGTTGTTGGCCTTGTCTGCCAATTACAGATAGGAAACAATTTTTGGTGGGTGGGTGGGAGGGAGAAAAGGAGACTGAGGGAGCATTGGAAAGCTAAAAGAAAAAAAAAAGATACTAAAAGCTGTTGCCAGGTTAAAAACATCATCTTGCCAGGATGCTTGACCATTTTTTCAGTAAATCCCGAAGACCTACAAGAAAGCAGGGATAAGGTAGCCCAAATGACTGAGGGATATTAAACATATCAAATAGTTACTTCAGTGATTAAAAAGGCAGGTCTGAGAAATTGTTTGTCCCCAAGATAAGCCCTCTAACGGTTTTCCATCCTCTTCTTCTGCCAGGTTAAGGAGGTTCAGGATAGAAGAAGGGTAAAGGGCCAGACAGGCTTTGCTTTGTTAAATTGTTTTCTTAAATCTAGTCAGGAAAGATAGTGATTTGACCTTGTAACTTATGCTTAATCAAAACTGGGACTGTGCTAATGTGATGATGATTCATTTTAAAAGACAACAAGCTGCTCTGAAACAGAGGCAAGCTGCATTCATTGGCCCCTGCCCATTTCAGTCCAATCTGAAATCAGCTCCTCACAAGTTTCCTGTTTTCTGTGATTCCCTGAGTCCCGTCAGTCAGTGCAGGCGTAGAAGGAGCGAACAGCCAAAGCACTGGGTGTTACGTGACACACAGATGTACGATGCCCAGCTGTGACGGGGAGGGTGCTGTAGGTGTGGGACTCGGAATTTCTTTATCTGATGCTACGCTACAGCTCTGCAACCTTTTCTGTAGGCTACACCCGACTCAGCGGACAGAGAACCACAAATCTGTCCGATATTGTGCTCAGAGAGAGTAAGAGAAGCCACAACTATGCAGAGACTTTAGCGGACTCGTGTTCAGTGACTGAAACTTGACGAGTCTCTGTATTGCAGTAACATCCCCGCTTTCCTAGCGTTCCTGGGAACAGAACTGTGCCAGGCACTGCACACACAGCTCCCAGTCCAGTCCCCTCCCAGCAGCCTAAATTGCACTGATTTTAAAACACCAGAAAGTAATTGTCTCTGCAATGTACGTTGTTTTATAATTCACTAGCTAGCACCGCTGTGTTTAAGCTGCTTCTCAGATGATTATAAAAGACGGAAGCCACGGAGAAAAAGGCCAAATGTGTCTCAAGGAATGTCCTCAGGGTTGTATTATTTGGAACAGGAGTTGCCTGGCTCCTGTCACTGAAGAATCTCTTATGGGAAAGAAAACATAATCACTGCAGTATTGAATTTCACTGAAAGATTTATGATCTAATTTAAAGGTATAGGGATTTATTTGTTAATTGTAATAAACAGCAAGATCATTACACTCCAGCTTCCAAAGAAATACCATATTGTAGACAGGGGATGAAATATTAGTTTCATTCACTTGCAGGGCAGAATTTAACCAGAGAGATGCCTGAAAGAACTGAGAACAAAAAATACTACTATGCCTCTGCGAGTAAATTGTCTTCCACTACGAACGAAAAAAAAAAGCGGCTCTTCCTTTGAGTGAAAGAAATCACTGACTCCTAAATAGCACCTCCATCTTGAAGCACTATGCAATGGAGGTAGCTATTGTTCTCTCCTTTGTACAGACAGAGAGACAGAGGTACGAACAAGGTGAATCAGGCTAAAATCAGGGTCCTCTGGGATTTTGCACAGAGTTTGAGATACCAGACTTTAACGGCCTGACTGGAAAGCTGAGCAGGGTGTCCCGTATTTTACCTGGCCACAGCATCGTACCTCCAAAAGTCTCTGAACTTGTCCACAGGATCAATCCTACCTGCTGCCATTTTGCCAGTTAGGAGGAAGGGTTTGTGATGGCTCTCTGTGCTTGATGTTAGAACCTCAAAACAGAAGAGAAGCCCACAGCATAGACAGCACCGAGCCGCACCTTTACCTGAACTCACGAGGGAGCTATTCAAGTGGGTAAAGACTAGGCCTAGGCTTGAGCATTCCAAGCAAATTTTTGTGTGTGAAGACCAAACTTTCATAAGGAAACAGATACATATTTCCCTACATGCTATTCCTGTGAAAAACATGACTTTTTTCAGAGGAATAACACCCTGAGAAGCCTTCCCGGTTAACTCAGCCACTTTGGTGTTGCAGCATACTATCACCTTTCTCAGCACCCAAACCATTTAGAATATATTTATATATGTGAACTTCAGCTCTTCCTTGCAATGCCGAGGTATCCTTGATGATGACATACTTTTATTTACCTGCTTTTATTCATAGACCTTTTGATGTTGCCTGTTAACAGCACGTTTTCCTCTGACCATGAATATTCATTGGAAAATGGCATTGGTCTCTTACTTCAGTCTGAATGCAAATATTTATGAGCTGGTTCATTCAAGAATTCACTTGCTTCAGCATCTGGATGCTTGGCAATGATTCATTAAGGGGACCTGCAATTTGTCATGGGCTTTTGTTGTTGACTTGTGCAATTTGCTGATTATATCTGCAAATCACAATTTAAAGTTTAATCTGATCAAGGGGATGGGATCCATATGACACGCTCTGGTGAAAATCAAGGAAGCCTTTGAAGTCACTCGGTGAACAAAAAAACAAAAGAAAAATAAAAGATATCAATCAGAGACTAAAAAATGAAACCTCTCTTACGAGTTGAAATACTGCTTATCAGAATTAATTCAGTTCCCTTAGGAAAGAGTAGAACATTGTGCCTGGAACATAGGTAGTCAGAGTTACTGCTGGGTTGAAGATCGAGGGTGTTGTTATTTTTTCCCTCTGGAGTTCTCACAGGGAAATTATAATTTGAATTTTCCCACTGGGAAATAATATTCCACTTGAAATGTCAAACTAGGAAAGCACAGAGAAAGAATACACCTTTCCCCATATTGTTCTGGTCTTCTTTACAGAGGCCTTCTTTTTGGCTGTCTGAAACACAGCGCTGACTGGTAACACGGTTCCTCAGCTTGCCTTCAGGCCACCACACCACTTTTAGCTGGGTTTCCACTGGGCAAAACCTGGAGATACATCAGCAAGAGAGAGGAGTGTATATTTGGCACTTGGATGCTTTTCAGTTCTTCAGACAGATGTGGACTTGCCAGAAGTGCTTGGGGCCCCTTGTCTCCCTATTCCCTCTTTTTCCTGTCTCCCATTCTTGCGGCAGAACTGGCACCGTTCCCAGGACCGTGAACCATATCAGCTGCATGGCATGACAACAAGCAATGGGATAAGTGGTGAGGGTAGAAGCCTTTCCCTTCTCTGCAGCAAGGGAGGAGGATTTGTTTCTCTCTCCCTTCTTTAGTCTGCATCTGCCCTGAGCTGGAAAACACTCAATAGTCGATGCAAGTGTTATTTCTCACACTTTCAACACTCAATACCAGTCAGATTCTGCAGTTTAGGAAGTGAAAGTATTGTTCCTAAAAAGGAAAACAACATCCCACATCTCCTTCAGATGTAAGTTTACCCCAGCTTTCCTAAGAAATTAAGATGAAGGCTGTTTTCTTTCTCTGGGAGATACAATTGCTGTTGTTCTTCCCAGTATTTTTATTTTATTCCAAAATTTAGTAAAAATTCCAAATATTTTTATTCTATTTTCAGTAAAACTCTATTTTTAATTAGTACAAATTCACTGTAGGAGAAACAGGCTCTCACTACTGAATATGGAAGGTGGATCCACCATCTGGAGAACAGACCCAGTATCCACAGAAAACAGAAACGAAATAATCTGGTATCATTATTCAAAGGATCATCGCTTTTCTATTGCAACTTTACATCTTAGGGAGATTTCTGACTAGGCAGAGGGAGCTTTCATGTTGAAAATTCAGATACTGTTCAACTCTGCAGAGGGGTTTTAACAGGCATCCATGGGAGGACCATGGCCTACACACTGAAGTGAGCGCTTCACTTTAAAAAACAGAGTTTGGTTTTGCAGAGAAGTGCACAACGACGCTTAGGGCTCACTGAGCCAGTCCCATGCTTGTCTATAGGAAACTGCTTTGACTGTATTAGTGTGCTACTCCTAGTTGTATCCAAAGTCCAAAGAAGTCAGGACAGGCAATGCTTGGAATGGGGTTTAAATGCATTAAACATCTGCCTCTGTGGGATTCATTTTCCAGCATATTTTCTACCTATACTTAGAGAGTTTTCAGCTCTTTGAAACTACATTAAGTAGGACCAAATCAGATGTGGCTGTGATTGGGAAGACCATTCTAGCTGCCACAGAATGGGCTTACAAGAGTGTGGAAATAGATATTCTTTTACCTGAATCAAAGCCGGATCAAGGCTGTGACATGGAGCTAGAAGGTGCTGTGCTATTACAGATGCTGTAGCTCACACAAGATGTAAAAACAAGGTCAGCTTTGTTTTCGTTTGTTATGGCCTGTGGCAGCACCCGCATGAACTCTGGTATTAAACCTGCCCAAACTCTGTCACAGCTAATCAGATTATGTTTATTAATCTGTCTATCACAACAGAGGAGAGACAGTATGTAGCAATAATAAATAAAGGTAGGAGGTTACAGAGGCTGCTGGACAGAGACTCATCCCATGGTTCTGCCAGGTTTTCCAGCTGAGTATCACTGCCACAAAGCACTGTTTCCTCAACTCTTCAACCATATTAGATGGGGAAGAAGATACTGAATAAGTTAGCCATCATTTTAATTGAAAATATTGATGATTGAAGTGGAGCTGCCTGAGAAGCTACTTACACACCATAATCAAGTCACCTCTTTTAACACAAATCCCAGGTAAACAGTTCAGACTTGCAACTGAAAAGAGTAAATCATAAAAATTGTTTCATTAAGAGAGACAAAAAAAATATTTAGAGAAAAAGGTTTTTTACTTCTGATTTTGGATCAAAAACATCTTAAAGCCTGTGTGAAAACATCTGCTTTAGTGAAGTTGGAGAGAAGAAAACTAAGTCCACCAAAAAACAAGTTAGAAAACTAAATATTACTATTCTATAAAGCACTTCTCCAGGACAGAAAGTCAATCAAAATTGTGTTGGCAAATCCTGCTTCAACCCATCTACTCACAGGGCCCTTCTGTGACATTCTCCCTCTGATGCACCAGTGCTGGTCACACCAAGAAAATAACCAGAGACTGCCCAGAGTTCATGGTGAGTGAGCAGCAGCTGGCCAAAGCACCGTTGTCATACAACTCTACAGAGCTTTTAAAATATTAACCTGTTCCAAAGGTCTGCTTATCTGGCTCTGTATCCATGGCTGCTTCACCTGCAAATGGAGTTTGTCAGGAGTTTGCTAAATGGGTTAAGAGGCCACTTGGTATTTCACTGTGCCTCCTGCATGCAACACTCGCTGTCCCTTCTGCTGAGCAGCTGTTTCACAGCCTTTAAGAGTTCACTGCACCACAAGATTCCTTAAGCCAGCCTCACTGTCTAGCAGTCTAGGAATCTACAGAAAAGTTAGTTCAGCGCTATATGGAGACAATCTAACAGCAAAGGAGAGATCCCAAGTACCTTAAGGCTGCGTACAAAGGGCAGGAGCTGGCCCTCCAGGACAGGATCTTTTCAGGTGGCTGAGGACAATGAAACCATTCATAATGTCAAAAGGAAAAGCTTAGAAAAAGCTACACTATGATTGTCCCTACCTCCAAGGTAACAGGCAGAGGGAAGAACCAGTTAAGAGGAGAATTCCCTCTAGAAAGGATGTTGTGATTGAGAAAATCCCTAAAGAATCAAAGCTTGCATGCAGGAGAGAGAAAGACATTACATGCTTGAGAAGGTTTTCCCCAGCACTAAGGTGGAATATATAAAAATGACTGAGGACCTTAGACAGTTTCTGGGACCCTTGTGCATGTACCTCTTGCACGAGTCATATATTATATTTCTACAGAAGGCTGAGCAAATCACAAAGCTATTTATGTTTAATGATTATTACCAGAGTTGATGTGGACTCTACAAACACGGCAGGGGCTTTATCCCTGCCTCAGAGAGCCAACAGCCCAGTGTTGGGAAAAAAAGACTAGTAGGGTGCAGAGAAGGTGCAGCAGTCTTGCATCCTTCATGTGTATGAGTGAACTACTCGAAAAAAGTAAGAGTGGTGGTGGGTGACAGAGACTCATTTGAAGTGAAACACTTCTCGTTCAGTTAGGACATCATAAATGCTGCCATATGTAGCAAGTCCTAGTTCTGTCTTCATTTTCCTCAGTGTAAGCCAGAACCTTCCATTGAAATGATGAAGGTGATGCAAGTATAAAACTAGTTCATACCCTGAAACACAGCGCAGGGTTCACTGGGGCTGTCGGCATTGCTGCCACACAAGCAAAAGAGCTATAGCGGCAGCTAAACCCCCTTCTACCAGGTAGCAAGTAGGAAATGAGTGCAGACATTTGTCGGGTTTTTTTTTAGAATTCGTACCTGATCAAAAACAGCCCAGAGAAGCTGCGGTAACAGCTGTCTAAAGCCGAATGTACTGCTCCAAGCGGCCAGGTCACCCTGCTTTGAAAACCACACCTGACATGGTACTTGCAACCTATAGGACTAGACACTAAAATACAGAGCAGAATTAGGCCTTAATTTGGGGAACAATATTTCCTCTCCTACAGTACAGTAAAAGCAACCATGCTCTGGATACATACTGTCAGGTTGTTCAAACCTCTTTTGGAAGCAACCGGGCCAGGATTGCCCTTTGCTCTTGTAAAGGCAGAGACGTTTGCTCTTTCCTTCCCTTTCTGCCTAGACTTCAATAAAGCCTCAGAGCAAGTATATCAGGCTTTGGTTTTGGGTATGTTTTTTTTTTTTCAAACTGATCACTATCAGACTTCAGGTCAGGTGTGATAGATAGATACTTTCAAGACTTTCTTGGGAAAGCAGGTGGAAAATGTCACTGAGCATAACGGTATCTGTGCTACAGATACAGGAGTTGCCCTAGCAGAGGAGAAAGGTAGTTCAATGAGACACACCTGGAAGCAGAATGTAACTCAGATTTTTCATTTGGCTACCGGGCAGAGGGCAGCCAAGGTCAGTAATTCCTCAGATCAGAATTTCAGACTAAAGCCCTCTGCTGTGATTAGGAACTGATGTGAAAGTCTGAGTATCTGAATTCAGGAGAAAAGGACTTCTAGAGTTTCCAGACAAGATTTTCTGCTGCTCTGAGTCACAGAGAAAACAGCACACTTCCCTTGGTTAATTCTGAGCAACGAGATGGGCTGTGCATTGCTTTCTTTGAAATTGCTCACCCCATCTTTTGCTGCTTTATCTGTAAAGCATGTTGCGTAGTTTCCAGCCTTTCCCACTCTCTCAGCCCTTGCTTTGAGTACACAGCTCCTCACAGTTTCCAGCTGATAACAACAGCCCTGAAGAGTGGGCAAAGGTCAAGCCTGTCCTTAAAATCTACCAAGGACAAGTTAATGCATAAAGAAGCAATAAAACCCTCCTTTTCTAGCATGTGGTTTTATTAGAAAGAAGAGACTCATTGAAGCCAGAGGGGCTTCAAGAGAGTCATTCAGCAAAAAAAGTCCACAAGAAACCACTGCATTGGAACCATCCACGTTATCCTGTCATGAAAAACACCAAATAATATTTAGAACATCCACAAATCATTCAGTGTTAGGAGGTGGGCAGAACCAGTGGGTACAAACACTTTGGAAAGAGCCACATCCTTATTGCCAGGTGAATATTTACCGACAAATAGAAATAATTTTCTTAAACCGGTCAGCACCCAAACAAAGGCAGAATCTACATGGAACCAAGATGACTCAGTAGCTAGGGGCTTCAGATCCTTCAGACTAGATTTTTTTGTTTTCAAAGAGAAATAGTCAAAAAACAAATTAACATATCCTCCCCTCCTTCCCTCACATACATCATTGTATTATACTTGTAAACTCTGCGGATTTTGCTCTGCAAGAATGGAAGACAACAGATCTCTGTGGCTAGAAAAGGATGGAAAAGTTCATGTATTTCAAAAAAAAGGTTCTTTGATCTGAGCACAAATTGGTTGTATGCCTCTCTGGACAGCTGGTAAAGATTGAGGGCCGTTCTCCAGCTAATTACACCAAGCTTGGTCTGTATGTTTAATTGCACAGTCCAAATTAATGTATTCAAGTGCTTATGGACCCTTTGCTCCTCCTCTACCTGGACTGCTCAGGGTGTCTCTCTTATCTCTTCTTTCTTGCCCAGCTGTGTCCGCCCAGCACGCTGTTCCTCACTCCTTGGCACTTGAGGCAACCAGCCATTATTTCTCCTGAGGCTCTTGACTGGACGGGGCAGTTTCGCTGCTCTCAGAACTGGTGCCCAGCAGCTGCTGAGACACATATTGCCAGGCAAGGTCCCCTTCAGCCCTGGGTGCTGGGGTACCACAGGCTCCATCTCTGCCTGTGGCTGGCACTTCACACAGTCTCATCACCAGCCTGGAAGCTATAATGTTACAGGAAAACTGCAAACATGATCTTAAAAAAAGGGAAACAAAGTAACTTCCATAACACATGCCAATCCCTCCTCAGGTCTGCTGGCAGCAACCCTTCACAGGTGATTTCTTTAATTTCAACTTTTTTCTTTGTAATTTAAAAAGACACATAAAACCACCTATCATTCAGCAGTTTCGCTGTTTGGCTTTCTCTTTTATAAACTTTAATCCTTCCTCTTGCCTCTACTGTGTCACTCCTTTCTGGTTCCCCACTTTTAAGTAGCACCATACTAGCACATCTTCAAAAATCTAATGATATTTTCCTGGGTTAAGTTATCTGGCTACTTCTTGCATTTTACCCAGCTCAGTGAGAAAGCAGACAAAGCATTTTTCATTCCCTATACACAGTCTGTTTCACCATAGCATCCTCAGTTTCTGAACAGCTTGACTTTACCTGCCTTTCACAGCACACGAGTCTTTACATATTTTATGTGCATTTTTTCTTGAGAATCGATCACTAAATTTTCAAGTTTTAATGCTTTGATTAGCAAAACTGAACAAATACCAAATAGAAAGGCATCATTTTATCCTAGGGGTCTTGAACCTTTCAATGTTTACTTTTTGATTTTGGTTTGACATTTTTTTTTAATTTTCAGAAAACCAAAACCTTCTGTTTAAGTGTAAATTAATTGGCAGGGCTCCTTTCAGCATTCTCCAACTCTTCATGTAGCCCTCAGCTGGTAATGTATGTTCTACACCCTTTGGACTTCTATACTACCTTTCATCTGAAAATCTCAGTTCTTTGCAAAGGACTAATTAAAAAGTTTCAGCAGAGTTCTCAGTGAGGCAGGTAAACTTGACAAGTAAAAGTGCTAACATTTTTGCAAGAATCAACACAGATAAATTCCCTAGATATCATGGGCAATCATTAGACCCACAAGAGTTTTTCATGCTCTTTGGTTTAAGGTAGAATGTTTGACCTTGCTCTGTGGAATGCAGCATGAGGGCAGCCTGTCTCAACACAGAGGTCTTTGCAGCTGGTTTAGTCTCTGTTTGAAATATCTGCATTAAACCATGTATTGAGCAATTCCCAAGGAGCCAGACACTCTAACTGAACAAGCACACAAAATAGATGGGTCTCTCAAGCCAAACAAAAAATTTCCAGCTAATGTGAAGATTGACCCCAGCAGATTTTCCTGGACTTCTGCAGAACTTCCAGCCAAGAGCATCACACACTCTTTTATTTATGGATCTTTTCCCTACCACATATCATTTTACCTCATGCAAAGCTGGATACAAGAAACTCAAAATACCAACAGAAAAAATGTCAACATGCTCTGTTCAAACACTATTGACATATGAATTTGATCAGTAAGGTGGGATTCATCAAACAGGATTGTCCGCAGTTTGACTCACTGAATGCAGCCATCTACTCTGTACGAACACAATTCTTACTCTAAGCTGTGCTGATGACCCAAGCATTTGCTAGTCACTCAAAATCTCCCTTAGCACATATCACATTAGAGTAAACCTATTTAATAAAAAAAATTTCAATAAAACCACCATTGTTTTAAGTGTCAGGAAGAAAATGAACAAGCACTAGCAAGCAAACATCTGATATCTGTGCATTAAAAGTCCATAGCCAAGAGACTGCTCTCCCTCCTCATTATCCCACTTACAGCTGTTTGGACATTTATCTAACCCTGTAATCACCATTCCAGTTCTGGTACAAATTGATGCCCTTGGGTGGCATTCCCAGAGGAGGATCTAAGCCTAAAGGAATAAACTTGGGTTTATACCCAGCCTTTTTCTTGTGGAAATGTTCCCAAGAATTAACATTGCCCATTCTACAACCAAGATAAGAAGGCTACACCTCTCATAACATGGATGTATCTTCCCTTTTTCATAACCCCAAGACATGAGATGGGCCCCTTTTATACAACCCTACACTTGGCATAGGTTCCTTTTACGGGACCCTGTGCTTAGCCCATCTTCTTCTCCTCTAAAAGGTGAACCGGTCAGTTTATTTAAGTCCACATCTGGAAACGTGCTTGCACATAATAGAGACAGTGGGAGAATCTGGACAAGTGGTCTCAGAAGCCTGAACAACTTGAGTGTAGGTAGATGCTCTAGGATGATTACTGCCCTAAAAGAGGAGGCCCCAGCTTACAGCTGCTGAAATCCATTAGCACGTATACTACAGTGAGCATGTGCCTTGTGGCAGCAAACAGCCCTTCATCAGAGATGAAGGACAGCACAACAATCTCTTGGTGCTCTTTCACCAGCAAGACTTCCAGTCAGCATCCCAATACTATAACCATCATCCTCACCTCCAAGTGAGTTAGCTCTATGTCCTGACCCAGCAATCTGCCCTGGTTTTGGCTTACAAGCCTCCCTCATCCCCTTCACACCTCCGGAGTCTTTTCAGTATCAAACCTCACTCCCACTGTGTCCCTTGCAGTTTACATGTTCTCACTGAAATCAGTTCATCAGAGACCTCACTGGTTTAAGCCAAATGGGGAGTGACAGCTCTGAGTCTGTTGAGGAAGCGGGGCTGTCATCTCTGAGCAGTTTGGCTTGCTGACAATGCCGTGAGCTAGAAGACGCTCCTGTCACTTTGAATTACCATCACCCATGCTCCATGGATGCAGAAGCTATTCACAAGAGATGACCCTTAAAGCCCTGCTGTAGCAGGAGACACTTTTCCAGTTGTTGAATGCATGAAGTCACTTTTGAGAAGCAACATGGCAAAGTGCAAAATAGCTTCCCACATGCATGCCCAGTCCCCCATACACACCCTCCTGCGTCCACAGACATGAAGACAAATTGCAGCTACTCATGCTCTGTCTGAACAGCCACCTGCCTCACTGCTTGCTGCTTCCACTTCAAGAATGCAGATCCTTTCCCTGGAGGTTAGTTATAATTCACATAAACATCTCCATCCTGGAGGGACTGCAAATAAGGAATACATGCTATACCCATCCTTTAAAGAATAGCTGTTGTGTTTATAGGTTGAGCCAATGCTCTTATACATGGCCTGACATTCACACTTGTAGCATCATGCTGTGTAGTCCAATCCTGAATGTCTCTGTGCATAGGTGGATAGGAAACCAGTGTCTGTTTCCTGCTACCCCACAGCCAGAATGGCAGAACTGCGGATCTGAAAGTAAACCTCCTTAAAAGGTGGGATTCCCATCCTGAAATTTAAAGCTTTCCACATTTACTTTAATCCTAGTGCAGGAGACGTTCTGTGCAAATATTCTGAATTATGCTTGGCCTGCTTCCTCCTATACAGAGAATGAAGACACTACATGATAAAGCCAAAACATGTCCTCATGATTTCTCAAAGAAGTTGACAAATGTCAACATTGTACCATGAAACACAGAGCTGCTGTTTCTCTTACAGAAAATTGCTCCAGTGGAATATTTTTGGCACACATTATTTTTTAAATACCTCTGGTTCTGCTTAGCAACCTCAGAAAAGTGAGTTTGCTGTCTCTGGACCTGAAATGTCTGCCCTGAATGAGCAGTTCTATTGAAACCAAGAGGACTGCTATGAGCAGAATCCCCCGGATGACCTGGAGGCTGGCAGGACTAGGCTTTGTGTTTTTCATGAACAAAAAAGAATTAAGCTTTTTCTCAGTAGTATCTGTAGGAGTCTGATAACTAAGTCTCATGCTGGGCTTCAGATCTGAAGCTGTGCTTTGGGACTATAGATGATTTTTGCTGAGATGTGCTAGAAGATGGCATCGGTATCCCTGCTCACAGCAGGGGGATTGGAATTTATTATCTTCAAGAACTCTAATTCCTCACCAAGTTCACTTGAACTTGACTGATGGGTTCAAAACGCGCCAATGGAAAGAACCAGACAGACATGTACACAGGCAGCCCAAACACATCAGCCTCATTTTCTTAGAAAACTAAGCGAGAGAGTCTGAAAAGAATTTATGAAGTTCAGAATTCCTATTTCACCAGAAATTAACATTTGACAATTCATTTTAAAGATATAATACTTCATTAAACAGAAATTCTGTAAGATACCAGCTTTCTAAAAATATTCCCTAGTTTCAGAAAAGGAATTCTGTTCCAGTTTATATTAGTTTTATTATTTAGCCATTATTTCATGAAGCACACTGCTCCCACTGGCATAGATAATATGACATCATATAAGAGTTAATGTAGTCTGGGTTTTAGGGGTTTTTTTCACATCATTAAGTGCTGCTGCTATTCAGCACTGATTGAAATGTCTCATCTCTTTCTAGATGAAAATGTCTGCAGCTTGGTGTAATCAAACAGTTTGACACTTTACAGTATAAACAGCAGATATTTGGATGTAGAAAAGATGTGATTTTCAATCAGTGCTAAGTAACTGCTGCACTTATCATCTGAAGTATTATACACTTTTTAAATAGTTGTATTGCATATTCCTTGATAGTAGCTTCTGCTAAGGTCTCCTATTGACAAACAATGAAATGCAAAAGAATATGAACACCAAAATGCACAATATAAATGCTGGAAAAGGGAAACAATGTCAGAATGTGCTTATATGAACATATACATTTATTAAATACTTTCTTATAGGAACTTTTCATCCAAATTAAAATAAGCTTTTACATTGGGAAAAAGCATTCAGCGAGCTATAGCTGCACGAAAAATGATATTGTGCCCTGAACTGGACAAGTGTTTCAGAGAAACTGGTCAGCTACTTGACCTTGGTTCTTCCTCATTTGTGGGAAACATCCAAAGGAGTGGAGCTTGGGCTCCACTGACTATAGAGGAAGCCAACAGAAACAAAAGATCAAGGACTTAATTAAAGCAGACACCTAAAACAAAAACGTCCCCCAGAGACAGCAACCATCAGCGTAACACCTCTAATTCAGTGCTAGTTCATTAGTCAATACCTGTTCTGCTATTAAAGAAACTACCGAAGTGTTAGGTTCATTTGTGCCCAATGAGTGTAAGGGAGCCTTACAAGGAAACCTGTAAAGAATCCGAAGAAATATGAGCTGTGTACATAAATACTGGTTCACCTAGGCCCATTCTTATAGTTCCTGAAGCTGTTACAGCAAGCACTGATGCAGCAACCCTTCTGCTGGCAGAAGACATCCAGACATCTCTTCTGAGATATCTATCCCTTTGCAGCTCTTCATAACACTCCTCAAACACCCATCACCTTCTGTATTTCAGGGATCTTAAAGCCAGCACTGTTACCAGAGGTGAAATCATCAGCTCCTGTTGATTTATTTCCCCCACACACTGGAGAAAATCCTTTCCTGAAAACATCTCTGTCAATATGCTGTGTCCCAAACTCATAACGGCCAGATCGCTAGAGTCACAAACCACTGGCCAGGAGAAGGGGCATTTTGTTCAGGGAGGGAGAGATTTTTGAAGGGAGAGAAAGGCATTTCCAGAGACAACGTAATCACTTGCAAAGGCAAGAGGAAGTGTTGGAAGGGAACTGTTGGTCATCCAAAAGGGACAGGACCATCTTGGCATACACACAAGAGTGAGAAGAACCAGGTAGACATAGAAGGAGCCTTCTTGCAGGGTTGAGAAACACGTGGGCAGGGGTCCTGTAGCACTCAGAAGGATGAGGCTGTGCATACAGGGGAATTCCTGGGTCAAACATTTGGTGAAGAGCAAAGTGTAGGTGTAGGCTCACTGAGAAAGGAAAGGCTTGTTCTGGAAAATCACAGCCAACTGGGAAGAATCAGAATGATTGGGCAAACCTAACAAGAACCAGACACGGCGATCTGCGGGTTTCCTGCCTTTGTGCAGAGTCACTATGGAAACCAGCAGGCTAGGCCTGCTGAGGAGAAGATGAATATTCAGGGTGCTAAGTCTCTCAAGGCTTCCCCTATGTGTCTAAGCACACCAGTCACACCAGTCATATCTGCACATTGTCAAGCACACATGTCACCTGGAAGCAGGGATATACAGGTGAAGGATGAGACACGAAGCATGTCTATGAATGCATGTCTACAAGCTGCTCTTTCAGATAGGCATAGTTGGTAGATGGACCTTACTTACCTTGACTCCTGTAGGCAAAGAGCAGCTTGTCCTGGGCCCTTCCTGCAAGGAAACCCAGCACTGCAGGACTGTTTGTTCGGATCTGACCAGCGATCAGCAAGTTGCCCTCGGGTCCTCTCTCCCTGTGACACTACCCTACAGGTCTTCTGCAAACACAGCCCTTCCTACATCCTGAGGAAGAAAAAGCACCTTCATCTTTGCACGCTTCAACAGAGGATGCAAACTTAATGTGGTAAACAGAGAAGAAGAGAAAAAGTACTGGCAGTTTTTCCAACAGCAAAACACTGTTCCCATAAGAAACAAAAGCAAAACTTTTTAGTACTTCAGATATAAATTTAAAAAAATAGCTCAAATGAAAAGTTTAAATTTTGTATGGTTTGTTCTTTTACAAACTTGCAAATTGTTCCTGTAATTTAGCATCTCTTTAAATAAGGATTTAGAAAGACCAAACTCAAAGTTGTGGAATGAAAACGCAAGTTAATATATCAAAACATTTGGCTTAAAGATTTTACTGTTCAGTATTTCAGTTTACAAGCGCACATGTATTCCTCCCCTCTGAAAGTATTTCAAGTGAAAAGCAAAAAGCTGTCCCATAAAAGTTTACATTAGTGAAAAGAGATGGCTGTTTATCACTGTTAGCAAAATCAGCATCTTTGCCTGAAGTGATTCTCATTCATGAGTTAGCAGTTTCGGGCTGAAGTTTCCAATCCGCTTCATGTGTGGTTGGTAATACAGAGCTTTGCTGCAGCGTAGACAGGGCGCACAGAACCTGGGGCAGCGGCGGTGCAGCAAGTCTCACTGCGAGTTGCTTTTTAAAGGCTGAAGAGCAACACATACTCTGCCTGTGGAGTCATGAGTAGTCTGTTTAAATGTATCTCACAGTGAGAGAGCACATTATCCATGATGAATATGGAATAGTCAGGAGCACTCGCTGGAAGAAAGGCTTTTTGGGGGGAGCAAAGTTCACCATCCATTTGCTTTGCCAATAATGCACCTACTGTGTATATAATTGGAGTAAGAGGGTTAATGTATTTTCTGACTGGTGTATTAGGCATTTCATAAAAGTAAGTGCAAGATGAACTCCAACAATGGCAGGTTCAAGATGGCACAGAGTGTTCAGCAAAAAACCTGCTTATTGTGGAACATGTGTTGGCACGGAAGGAAACTCTCGTCGATGATGAAGTAAATTGTTAGAAGAGCTGCTCCCTGACTCTCATAACAAGCCAAAGACTTACGAATTATCTCTGTTGATTTTGTGGGAATATCCTTGGGTGAATTCAAAAATATACAGATTGACATCATTCAAAACGTCATCCTCAAGGCAAAGGGGAAGAGTTTATGGATGAAAATGCCTCCACAGACGAGAGAAGAGTTCATTTAGAGCTGGGGGTGTGTGTGGAAGTACCTACTCAGTCATAAACGCAGAAACTGAAGATTTGTTTTAATCCCAGAACTGGGGTATAACACTATTTTGTGTTTATACATATATCTGTAGACTGAAACAGACATTTCAAGCTTGTCTGCTTTAAGTGTCATGGGTCTGAACGAGTCCAGCAGTCATCTGTATTATCTTCCTGAAAGAGTTATTGCCTATGGGAGACTGTTCAAAAGCCAGGCGCCCTGGTTTTTGTAAATTGAACATTTTCTTCTCGCTGGACTAAAGTCCTAAATGCACAGACTGCATGATAAACTCCAAAAGGGGATTTCAGAAGAAAGCTCATAGAAAACACAGTTTCCCTACATAGCCAGCCAATCTCAATAGGAGAGAAATAACAATTCAAAGTACAAATCTCACAGGTAACAGCTGTCGAAGAAACACATTTCAAGTTCTGTCAAAGCAAGTCATAGACTTCAGGGCAAAAAGGGATCACAATGAACATGAGATCTTAACCTCTGTTAAACATTTATGTTTTACTTGTAGTTTAAATTTGTCTGTTTTTACTTCCACATGCTTGGTCTCCTTATAACTTTGCCTAGTAGGCTGAGTCGTCCATCATCAAAGTTTTATGCCCCACACTTAAATTTAAACTTAAACATCTGTAGTATCTGAGTCTTATAGCCCTGGCTCCTTTTGCTCCTTGGTTTGCGTGAATGAGACCTGTGCTCAAAACCCACACTATAAACGTCATATAAACTCCCAGAGTGTAGTTACCAATCTCTCTTCTTAATTACAGAGCACCAGTAAAGCAAAATAATGAGCTTACTTAGATTGCATAAAGTTTAGTGTGATCTCAGGAAGCTGAAGTCTCTATCAACTAATGCCGTCAAAAATGTTTTTGAGACTTCAATCAATTTTCACTGGCTCTGCATCACAAAGTAATTATAAACCAGTCAATCACTTTGGGAAAAATAAAATCAATCTATATCACATTAGCATAAAAAAGAATAAAATAATCTGTGTTTTTATGAATTATTTGTGTGGTCTTTATAAGACACCCAGGCACAGTTTAGGCTCATGACTCATCTTCTGCTGCAAAGGACTGAGTAAGAGCAAAACTAAACACAACCAGTGCAAACTTCCCCATGGCTGTTCCTCTTTGATTGTATGCACCGACAAGTTTCTCGAAGGCTGCTCCAACACAAACCTGCACCCAGCTGTGTGACAAGTGTGCATGTATGCGCATGAATGCCTCTGTGTATATATTACATGTACATTAGATATGTTTTTACATTATATTTATACACACACGAGCAACTAGGGCCAAAGGCAGCATGGCCATATATAAATTGACTAGAAGGACGTCCTGGTTTCAGATGGGATAGAGTTAATTTTCTTCCCAGTAGCTGGCAGAGTTGCTAAATCCAGAGGATTTAGGATGAGAGCAATGCTGATAACACACAGATGTTTAGTTGTTGCTGAGCAGTGCTGACACCAGTCAAGGACTTTCCAGCTCCCCAAGCTGTGCCAGGGGCACAAGGAGCTGGGAGGGGGCACGGCCAGGCCAGCTGCCCCAACCTGCCCAAGGGACATTCCATACCATAAGGCGTCACGCTCCATATGGAAACTGGGGGAGTTGGCTGGGGGCAGCGATCGCTGCTGGGGACGGGCTGGGCATCGGACAGCAGGTGGTGAGCAACTGCATTGGGCATCACTTGCTTTGTATATTATTATTTTTCCTTCCTTTTCTGTCTTTATCTCAACCCAGTAATTTTACATTCTTTTCCCAATTCTCTCCCCATCCCACTGGGGAGGGGGAGAGGGAGCGAGTGGCTGTGTGGTGTTTAGCTGCCTGCTGGGTTAGACCACAACGAAGGATATAGGCACTTTTGCTTGTGTCTCATCACCAGGCTCAGATGGACCACCTGGAGGGTATTCCAGCACTGATAATTTAATGTTTTAATTGCTACAGAGGTAGAAAAGTGTGGCCACCAGTGGAGGAAGAGCCGACTCTCCAAGGCATGATAGCTGTATAGCTATATGTCAGCTCATGTAACACCGATGAGAAGTTGAAATGTTAATCATTTTCATCAGCTGAAAAGCCAAGAAAATACTGATTTAATTCAGTCTAAATATTTAATTTTGTAAATTTAGAAATGTTGCATTTCATACTCAACTATGTTTTGCGTAGCAAAAAAATTAAATTCAAACACTTGCTTCATAAAGGAAAACTCAAGCCTAGCAAGTAAAGAAAAAAAAATCCACATTTTAACAGTTTCAACCTTCTCCCTCCATCTTTTTTTCTGTGTTGAGAAGGAAGTTAGACAACTAGACTAATTAACTATTTGATTAGATAGAAACCATATTGGTTTCAATGAATTCAGTTTATTAAAGCGGAAGTTGGCACATCAAAAAATTACCAGCCACATCCAGTAATGTTCTCTTTTTCTAAATTCTTTGAAATCCACATATAAAATCTACCAGAAAGACATGTTTTATGATCAAGAATGGGATTATCTTTTCAGTCAAGCTTTGTCTCTTATTTTTAAATTATATCTTACAGTCAGAAATTTTAATTTATTTCAGATCTTGGTGAAAGTCCTCCAAAAGAACTCTCAAAATTAAAAACACAAAATAAGGAGTCTTACAAAAAAAAAGGAAGGAAGAAAATAAGATGAAAGCAACCATAGAGGAAGATGAGACATTCACTTTGAAACGTAATAAAGTTATAGTTCATAAAATGTTAACATATTGCCCATCATCTATTTCTGTGAACAATTAGTTGTGATTAAGAGGTATGTATTATTATGTGGTCTGTGGGAGGTTTGTGCGGAAATTTCTTTTGCTGCACAGAAGCTCCATCCCTGAGTCTCAGAAGGATGCTTTGAAAATGCATCCTCCTAAATGTCTCAGAGTCTGCTTCTGATTTAACAAGACCCTAATTGCTTGATTATTGATTATCTCTTTGAAGTACAGTAATCATGATATTGCAGCAAATTTGCCATCTGCCTGTCTTGTTAACAACCCGTCTATTTTCACCACAAGCTGTCTTACCAAATGAAAACACATATGGTTTCATTGCAGTGCGTGTTCTTAAAATGGTTGCAAACACAGATGGCTTTGGAGAGGAACACAATGGGGTAACAGCTCGAGTTTGCCACCCCTTTGGAACTGTTGTGACCATCTGCCTCATATCAGTGGGTCTTTGCCCTCCTCTCGTGGTGCCTGTGAGGCCTATGGAGGTTGCTAAACTTCCAAGCTTGATCAGCAAGTCTTGTGGCTTCAACCATTAATTCTCATAGATCACACATAAATATCCAGAGGTCCCTCTTGAGGCAAGTAAATTCTACCACCAGTGTTTTTGCTGCTACTACCAAAGTGATATACCTTGCGCATGTAGGCCTTCAAAGAAATTTAGACAGAAGCAACAAGCTGATGACGAGCAACTAATAATTAGCAGAGAAATTACAGCAGGTAGTGTAAGCAAAGAACTTGCTGGCTATGCTCCATATGACCCTGAATGGTAAGGACCCTAGAACACAAGATAAAATGAGAAAAGAGAGAACTGATCCATATGCAAAGCAGAATGGAAATAATCCTAACTAGCAGGGTGGCTTCCCAACACTGACAGCAGAGCTGGGGCTGTGTATGCTGTTTTGAGCCCACCACCAGCCTCCTCAAGATGGCATTTTGGGAGGGGTGGGAAAGATTTAATCTTCACCTAAGACATTTCTCTTATTAGCAAGAATTACCTTGTACTTCCATTTTCCTTCTAGGTCCACTACAAAGCTTACTGAGGAGGGATCTGTTCAAGACATTGTTTTTTCAATTACTCTGTGCTCCCTACATCTTTCCTCTTTTAAAAAAAAAAAAAGTCTTTGGAAGGATTAGTTCCACCACTGGCTTACTGTTCAGAGCTAGGTTGTTACGAAATGTGTGCAGAAAGATTAGCTTGCTCTGGGACTGAGAGCTCTACTGGGAGATTCAAGTAGCTGCCCCCATCTTATGTGATGCACAGGAGCAAGCAAAAGATGCCAAAATGAGAATTTCTTTTTTATTACAGTTTTATCCAAATGTCAGATAAAGCCTAGTAAACTTAACAGCTCTGAAATGCGAGCTGGCTGGGAAGAAGAATGTAATAGCAGAAACTGGTGGTCATGTTACAGCCATCTGCAGAGCATGAGCTCAATGACTGCATATAAGGAATTTCTCTACAACAGAGCATGACTTCAGGAAGAAAGGTTACCTAAAGTTGAGAACCATGCCTATAATGGCACTGAAACTTTTCACAGACACACATCACACACTGCAACGAAATCACCAAGCCCATTAGTGCTTCAGTCTCAAGACACTGTTCTCCTCTCAGCAAACTTCCTTCCTACCCCTTAGTTATCCAGCTTGCCCATCTGGTATTTTCTACTAGTACGTATGATTATAGGCGAAAATGAAGTTGTCAGACTACAAATGGACTTTCGTTGTCTGAATGGATTTGCCAAAGCAGCTGTGCTGTTTGGAAAACTCTCATAAACGTTTAACATAATTGTCTCTTTGAATAACAAGCCCCAGACGGAATCCCCAATGTGATAGCTTAGATGTAGGGATAAATTGGGAAAGCGCAATGCCCCAACACCACTGCTTGTAAACTACACACAGGGGAAAGGTTTACACCAGAAGAGCTCCATACCCAGGACTATTCCCCCACTCTACCCTCCATCCTCCTCTACCTTTTCACTCACGCCACACACTGAATACTAACCAGTAAACCAGCCGTCCTCCTCTGTCAGCTTCAAGCCCTGGCATGAATAACCAGTGGCTGGATGAATATATGTTACAGCCTACAACTTTAACTGGTCCTGAGGCGCCTTCTGCAGCTGGTAGCCTTCGAAACTCAGTTTCCTGCTCTTTATGTGAAATGATGCACTCTGGATCAGACTTAAAACACCAGCATATTGCACTGTTTAGCCTTTAGAGAGATGTGTCAAGTAATTGCTGCCCTCTTAAATCATTGCTGAGCACTTTAAATATACAGGAGATTAGCTTATGCATTTGAGACGTGGGTTTTAGAAAACGTTGTGGAAAATGTCCATGATACAATTTGCCTTGTTAAACAGACACAGTTCTTCAGGCAAGAGAATCCAAAGACCCTGGTTCTTGGAAGAGATAGCACGGAGAACGTAGGCCCAATGCTCCAAGTGAGTTACTGCAGCCTTGAGCCTGCAAACAACTTGTGTGGGAGGAAGCCTGTTTTTCTGCAGAGCTATCCAGGGCACATCAACAATGCAGACTGCAGTTGGGATACCCAAGCAAGCTTTCCATTTGTTTGCTGTAATTTTGTACCAGTTATAGTATGTAATGCCTTTTTCTGCGGTCTTCTACGTGTTCGCATTCCGTCTGGAAGCTGCACATCACCAGAGCTCCAGCATGGGGCTTGCTCATTGTTGCTATAGCTAGTCTGCTCCCATTTCTTGAGGCTTTACATTAAAAATGCCCCCATACATTTCTGCAAAACAAAGTCTCCACCATGATTGCACAGCTCACTTGAAACAGAGAAACCAATACATTCAGACCTTCAAACACTGTCTAAATACATCTTATCTCAGGTTCCCTACGATTTCTGGCCACCATGCCATAAGTGATAAATTAAGGATTAGAAAAGGATTAGAAAATGTCTGACCAAAGTTCATTACCACTTCTGATTAGCTCGGGGGGAGAGCTGTAGTGAAAGATGTGATGCCAGCATCCTTCAAACATTGGCATCTCCTTCCCACATGGTGCCTTCATCTGCTATTAGCCAGCTGCTTTTCTGCATAGCTGGCAGCAGTGTTGCAGATTTGCTTTCACTTCGCGATCTCAGATACTTGCTGGAGATTGTCTCCATTTAAGCAGATCAGGCCCTTGCAATGCGTATTGGGAACTGTCTGTCCATTGCGAAGCTGGGAAGGGGAAAGAGAATCAAGTTTTTCCAGAGAGATCATTTGGCAGCACGGAGGCAATACTGAGAAAAGACAAATCATTCTGGTTATACCAATTAGCAGAAAAATCCTCTTTTAAAGGTGACAGGAGCACCTCAGGAGTCAGGCAAAGATGCGGACAACTTCCCATCCATAGGTGTGTCACAGTGACTGAGAAAGCACTTGCTGGTCTTTGAGAGGATAGGGCCTCTCGGTGAATGAAAAAAATAGAAAAAGAACTTTAAAAAGCTCCTTAAGCTGCGAGCATACCATCAATATGAGAAGACGTGCTAATGGGAGGAGTGATTCCCTCAGACTCTACATTGTTTCTGAAAGCACTCTGAAGGAGCTGGTGTGATTGCTGCCAGAGTTAGGTGAGACACGCATGAGGTGGCTGCTGGGCTCTGCACCACTGCGAGTGCTGGAAAGACTCCATGAACACAGTAGCACTCCCTCAAACCGCAGTTGTTACACACCGAATCAGGGTGACAAGGTTTCAGACACACTATTTGTGTTGAACAGCTGGGGTTATTTATGTTTCCAGGTGTGGTGCTTTTCATTCGCATAAAAGATTCCATGTGGTGAGAGCATAGTTGCATGCAAAAAGTGTAATTATGGCACTGCTGAATCATTATTCCTGACCTTAAGATGGCTGCAGAATGAAGTCAGTATTATCACAGGTTGCAGGTTAATTGTCAGCCTCCCTGCACTAGAAGTCATTACTGAGGAACTGCTGGGACATTTAATTGCCTAAGCAATTAATTACCGGGCAAAAATGGAGAGATGTTCCCATGGGTGACTCCCTGCAAGCGTTAAAAGTTATGGCAACTAACTGCAAAATGAGCGAGAAATGTGAGCAGTCACCATCAGCTATGACACACTGGTGCTGAGCAGAGAGTTCGCAAAAGAGTTTGGAGAGAACTAGCAGGAATTTCAGAGAGGCCCCCTTCTAAGGCCTCGTCTGGGAGGAGAGGCTAACGTTTGCTGTTTTACCTCCTGCAGCTTAGATAAGTAAGACTGAAGCACCAGTTCTGATGTTCACAGGGAACAAAAAGGAGACCTTCCAAGACCCTGCAAGCAGTGCTGGCTACTACTGGGAATGCTGCCTCCACATATTCCCCAACACTAAGGTCAGCCAGAAACCAAACATAGCCTTGGGCCTTTTCATTTAACCTGAAGTGGTTACAGCTCCAGTGAGTCACTCCACAGCCTAGAAACGCCAAGTTATGGGGCTGTGCACTCATGCCCTCTGACATGAGTGTGCCACGTTGGATAGACACCGCTCCTGTGGGTGGATTTGCAGAGGGTGAAATACAGAATGAGCTTGCTGCCTTTGCTGCTCCAGCAGCTGCAGAGGAAACCTGAGGCCAAATTCTCCATGGTTTCTGAGCATGCTGTGCTAAAGCTGGATAATCCACTCATGAGGAACATGCTGCACAGCTGTAAATATCAGTAAATGCTCGAAGATCAGAACAGCCTCGGGAAGTAGATAATGGCTAGTGTACAACAGAGATCCTCTCTGGCATAACTACACCGTCAGATTTTCTTCACGTAGACTGAGTTTATGGCAGTTGCCAGCTTCATTATACAATGTCCCCAAGTGCCACGAGTTGAGCTGACAGACGTGGTCTGATGCCAGTATAGCACCATCCTTGCTGGGAGTTTTGCTGGCATCAGCAGATTGATTTTTTTTTTAACATTTCTTAGCTAATGTACTTATGCCAGCCAAATTCTGCTGCAAATATCAATTCCTTGAATTCAGAAATGCATCTAAATATCTAATCTTCTCCTCACAGCTCTCAGCAATTCATCCATACTTCGTGCTCTTCCACTTAGCAGCAACACCCCATCAGGGCACCAGGCACCAGGGCACGGAAGGGACCTGGGCATTTCAGAGCCACTAGGCTTCAGTGTCAGAAAGAAAAACTGGTGATGGTCATTCCTCATTTATTCCCAAATGCAGTGATTTACCATTCACAAGCTAATATGAAACTAAACAAACACACTGATGACAGTTCTTGCAGCTACCAGTAACATCATGGAAATTTGACTCTTAGTAAAAACTGGTACCATATATGCCTGTTGTGAAGGAAGAGCTGAGCACTCTGAGCACGTCTGGGTCAGACCCAAGAGCTATTCCCCCATCCCTAGGACTTGCTCAGAGTTGATGTAAAGGGTTTCAAAGAACTCATCTGTAGTAGAAAAAAAAATATTTTCAGTTCTTTTAAAGACTCAAGAACTGTTGCATTCTTTAAATACCATTTTCTAGCATCTTAGCTATTTGCTTTTTAAACAAAGAGGCAGAAAAAGTCTTGTAACTTGCTTCAGCTCAATTGGTTTGTGTTTCTTGGCAATATGGAAGTAAAGACTGAACAATACACTATTTGAAGTTTCTTTTCTGGTAATCTCTCTTCTATATGCTGTGCTAAAAAAAAGGAAGAGGGGAAAAAGAGGGGAAAAAAAAGTAGAGAGGGCATGCAAGAGAAAGAACCCAGGTATTGTGTTTTACTTTACTGAGAAGGGAAAGGGGGGGCAGCTTGTGAATGCAATTAAATCAGCTAGCAAAAAGCTGAAAATCAGCGTGTGTGAAAAGAATTTGAAACAGTGAGTGAGGTTCTAAATTTAGTGGAAAGTTTCCTTTTTCATTTACAGCTTTTGTGTAAAGCCCAAAGGCATAAAGAGAATAGATCTGTCTACAGCAATCTGTAGCCCAAAGTGTCAGAAGTCTACAGTAAACATGTAATGCCACCAAAGGACGCTTTTAAAAGATGAATGCCCTGAAGCCTATGATTTCAAAGAAATGAAACCTTTGTAGTGCACAATACCAGATCTGTTCAACTCAGAGTAATATTGCCTAAAACAAATCTGTGTATACGACTCACTGACTCCCCCCTATTTACACTAACGGGTTACTGATGTATATGCTACAGGAGCCCCATCTCCATAGATAATCAGATATTCCAGGAACACACAGCATAAGCTCAGATTCAGAAGCAGATACTTGCTGTAATCCTGGCTCATTTCTTCTGCTGGTTGAGGACACAGCCCCAATACCACTGTAACATTCTTAATAGATGGTTACTGTAGGAATTTTCTTATGCACAGCTTGGTGTTAAATCATTTTCTGAGGAAACTATAGCATAAGACTCTCCTGTCTATTTTAGGGAATACTTCAGATTAGCTTATCACCTGGTCAAAAATAATTGTCCCACAGGTTAATGATATTTTTTGTAAACAGGAATCTATGACAGAAACAGGAAACCAGATTACAAAACTGTTTCTTGCATTCTTTCTGAACGACTGTCAAACACAGGCCACGCCGTGTTTGTTTGATCGGGCAACTTTTACTCACGGTCCAGGAGCTCACAGCTTCATGCATCCTTTCAGCCTTGCAGCACAGCAATGCGATTACCCCCAGTTTATGGACAGACAGACAATCATGAGGAAACACTCTATTATAGTGGTTATGATCTTGCTTGAATCTCACTGTCTAAAAGACAGGAGTCTAGGTTATCTAAGCTAGCCAGATATGCTACTTGGGAGAGAAAGATCCAGAGGGCATTTCACCATACCCTGAATGTCTACCATAAGTGAGATGTGGGAGGTTGGAAAAGAGAGAGAGGTTATATAGTGCCTTTCTGTACCAGGATATTCTAAGTACTCTGAGCCTACAAGGAGGAAGGCCCATGGCCGTATACACACTGCCCTTGAAAAGCCAGACTTGAGGTCCCTTCCTGGCTCCCCATCTGCTAGAATCTGCTTTGAGCTTTGCTGTAAAAGCGAGTGGGGACCTGTCACCTTGTGAGATGCAATGTGGTGGCAATGTAGCACCCCATGAAAATGTATCATGGGGATCTATACAGTAATTGGACCCAAATTCAAAGCCTATGCTGTGATTGACCTTCGATGCACCCCCAAACACCAAGACAGTAAGGGAAGGATGCAAATTCAGTCGGTAGGTGTGGGTTTGCAACTGTGAACAAAGGGCAAATGCTTTTATGGGCATCTTTTCAGGAACTCTACCTGAGGTGTGTTTGAAGTAATACCATAAAAGCCGGTTGAAGAACTTTCCAAGACTCAATGTTGGAGTTTAGAAAGCAGGCATTCTTCATTCCAGCGCTGGATGCATGGGAGGATCCTTCCTGCCAAACGTGCATACTTACTAAAAATTCTTTTTGATATTTATACATGGAGGTTAACATACCACACCTATCTAATCCATAACCATCCAACTGACTGAGCATCCTCTTCTTCCACTGGTCAGCATTTTCTCCGCTTCTAATTAAAGTCACAGTGTGATTTTAATTCAGTAAACATGCTCAGAAGGCATGGCAGGGTGGGGGGGTAGTCCTTCTGTTCCTTCATTGAGTCTGTGGTTGCGACCTCCCCTGCCAGAATTACCTTTTCCCCAGTTACTGC
>VZTL01042708.1:0-13386 GCA_013400535.1 Scopus umbretta
TTATAACCATATATACTTATCTCACAACCACCTTCACTTAAGTACTGCTCAGGTAGAAACTAAAGCCCAATAATGGTTTTCTAGTGAGAACCAAATCAAGTTCAAGTCATTCACAGCAGCAAAAAGGTTCAGCCTTACAATGCCAGCAAGAATCCAAGATTAGTTTGGGAAAGGAATCAATGACAACAGCTGTTGATGCATGCATTTGTGGGGGCATGTAAAGAGAATTAGCTCTAAAGAGGCTGTTGTTCTTCCCACCTCCAAAATAATACTTTGCACTTCAAGAGGTAAACTGCCCACACAATTGTCAGTTCTGGAAGAAGACAGAGAAGAATAGATTACTGAAGAGCTACAGTGAGGTGCTCAAGAAGGAACACCAACGAGAAGAAACTGGTCCTTTCTTGGTCTTGAGAAAATCAAGACCCAAACAAACTTGGATTACAGTGCTGAAAGAGAAATCAAGAGACTAAAAAGAGAACGGAAGAGAGAACTTCTTGTAACAGTGAGTACACCTACTGGATACAAGAGGCCTGGACTAGTACACCACATTCCACTTCAAGCTAAAAACCAACTACATGTAACCCTTGGGGTGGCAGGAAACGAAACCGAGCTCTAAAGTAGCAGAGATGGTATACGCTCATGTAAGACTGAATTATAGTAGTTCGAGTGGTACTTCTAGCTCTTGACAGTGAATCTAAAAGGTTTTCAGAAATGTTGCTATTTTCCCTGATCTGTAGATAGAAGAAAAAGCATGAAGAAGTGTTAATTCTACTGTATAAAGATCCCCTCATTTCCTAGCCTACTCTTCCCCCCCTCCTCTCCCATGGACAAGTATGAGTCAAGCTTCTTGCCAGTCAACACCCACTCTCCAGTCACAGGAATATCAGAAGCTGTATCTGCTGTAAGATGGTTTCCTAACATTTTATCTATAGACAAACCCATTCCTTCATACATCCTACCAACACCAGTCTCACCCCTTCCATCTCTCATTTTCACTGTGTTGTTTTGCAAGATCCAGTTCTAGTCCACCTCAGAATCATGCCAAATTCACTCCCATCTATTTTTAAAAACAGTAATTCAAAGCTATCGAATATGTGGCACTGTTTGTGCAATAATGGCTAATTATGTTATGCTTCAAACTATGAAAGAAATATGTGTACGTGTGTGTGTATATACATATATTTGTATTTAATCCCACACAAAATCCTGCTGATTAAAATGGGATTGGATAAAAATGAGTCTTTAAGAATAGACCCTTTAACTGTAAACTTCTTTGTTGGGTTACATCTGCCTCTTAACACCAAGAATAATATCAGTCCATAGTAACTACTTTAACCGCAGTGCAAGTTCTACCAGCTAACAAATGCATGAGTATTTTTTTTTTCACTCAAATTACTTCAGGGAAAATGAACAACATACCTCCAGCTGTTTGCTAGCTTCTTCATTTCTCAGTATCAGGGATAACTTGGTACGAAGACTTCGAAAGTGCATATCAATCAGCATATTTGCCCGCTTTGTTGTTACATCATTGATTGACTAAATTTTTAATAAAGAAAACACAGTGGTTTACACATGAACTTTTGAAACAAACCACTGCCAATGGTATGGTTAGACATTTGTACTTACCAAAATAATAAGCTGGTGGTTTTCAGAATCATATGTTACAGAAAAAGCTCCAACTGCCTTTTTGAAGTCCTTATGTGCAGATTCCTTGGCACACCTAGGAATAAAAACGCTACAAAGTTAAAAATAGTAACTGCTGCATTTATGGTTCACAGCCAAAAAGATTAATTTCTTAATACAAAGAATCTAAATAAATGTAACCAAGTTCTCCCTTTTAACCCAGGTGTTATTTTATTTCGTTGTCATCATTTGTTTTACTCATTTTTCTTTAATTTGTTTTCACATGAATAGGATTAGAAATATTTCAGAAATTTTCTGTATGTAAATCTATGAAATGACAAACCAGTTAAGTAAAACTACATTAAAAAGCTATAGTCATTACAATCGTCACATCCAAAATTTCAAACACACCATGAACCAGTACGATGTGTGACTTCACTGTAACCACTGCAGCATTCTAATGACCTTATGCTCATCTCATGCTGTGCTTTTGCTTCTCCAGGCTTCTTCTGTCCACTTGCTACTTAGTGAACTTGTGTGCTGTAACATTAGCTTCAGCAATTCTTAGTTCTTCAGTTGAACCTGAATTTATAGCTTATTCCACAATGAGGCAATAACATGTATCTCAAAAAAGCAGAGAGTGATCTGAAGCTAAAAAGGGGGAATCAGTATTAATCTGAGTTTTAGAGCTATATTTACGTGAGAACCACATGTCTGCGTTCTAGGAGAAAACTAGCTGTTTCTGTATCACGCTATGGGAGGTTTGATTATTGCACAAATATTCCCACAGCCATCATCAAAACGCCTTATGCCCTACAATATAAGGCAGCCTTTTCTTTTGTCATTAAATACCAACTTGCATAGATTGTCAGATACTCTAGTAACAACAGAGTGCCCACTTGAAAATTATCAAAAAAGTTGACAAAGAATGGATTCAGATTAATCTGTGCACATCAATGAAGAGCTGTAAGAACAGAAGTCTTAATCTATACTGCACACAAACCTTAAAAGTTTGGAGAAAGTATTTCTTCCTCTAGGACTGAACTGCATTTCAAAAATAATCTTTCCTATTTCTGAAGTATGAGCATCTCCACATTTGTATTTTCAACATTCTTATATGAAAATTTTAGAAGTTAATTTAGAGCAATAAAAAGCATTTTTATTCTTCCTTGTCTCCAGCTCAAGAAGTTACCCACATTTTGAACAAGAAACGCTTGTACTTACATTTGCCTTAAATCTTCTGGAACTGCCAGTTTGATTTTATGAAAAGTATCTTTTGTTGCGGGTTTATTGGGGTTCACAGATCTCAAACGCTCAATTGTGACAATTTCGTTGTATGTAGCATCACAGGCTGCATATTCTATTACGTAGAACTGATATAAAAATAATAAAATCATCCAAGCCACACATTTTACGACAAAAGTGAGCATTACACTATCAAGTGAAAGGCACTTTTCTTAACCATACAAGTCAAATTTGAACTTTTCAGATTGAATTTAATGGTAACTACAACAACCCTCATCAAGAAACTCTTTGAAAATTAAGAGGGGCAAGTTAAAACACCGTGCATGTCAATATAAAAAAAAAAAACCACAACGTAAGAGAAATAAGATATAAATAAATATAAAAGAGAGAGATATATGTATATATGCATATTCCTACCTCACCCTTTATCATTCTCACTTTAGCCAACCACCAACAGCAGGGTTCTTTTTCATTTGCCCTGGAATAAACCTAAACAAAATACGTATGTTATATAGCTGTAGCCCTCTTAAAAGACAACAAAGCAGCTGACACTAACTAATATGATCAGGAACTCCACTATAGGAGCAAAATCCAGCAAAATATATCAGTACATGAAGTCTCTGATCTAAGCATTACATAGCAAGCATGTAACAGCTGAAATGTCTATTGCAAACAGAGGTAAAATATAAAGTTATGTATATAAGATTGTACAGATAAATAATATTGTACACAATCTACTGGCATTAACTGCTTCAGTCTTGCATACAGTCAGAAGAGAGATAGTTCAGCCTCATACATCTGTTACTACTTCATCAACAGTATTTCTAGTTGTGTGTAGGTCTGATGAGGTCCAGCCAGTGGGTGGAAGGGAGAGGACACATATCTACACTTTAGCACATACACGATATTGGCCACATCCACACCAAAGAAATTTTGCCGTTTTCTTATCTTTCAAATCAAAATAAACTTAAATAGCAAGCAAGCAAAATGTAAATCTCAAAAGTTCTCTTTTTAAAAAGTAATTATAAAAATCAATTTTATAACTTTATAAAATGATAAAGTTTTAAGAATATGTTATATTAAAGCCAGTCTCATTACAGATATATAAGTATTCACATGTACACATATATTTTTGTATTTTATGTACACATACATAATGCAAGCTATCTTATTCAGCTTGAAGTTTTGGTAATATAGACATTATTAACTTGCAGCTGAAGAACTGCAGTCCAGCATCTATTTCTAGATTAATTCAGTTCTGATAAAGAACTGATCTGTAATCAAAGAAACGCTGATCATGCTTGTAAATCAGCTAGGAGGTAATGGTACATCAAATTCCAAAATAGCTGTATGGTTTACAACTGTCAAAATCTCTTTTTGATGACGTGCTTGACATTGTTTTTCATGTAGTAGTTGGAATCAAAAAAGGTGACAGCATATAAAATGGAAGCAAGCCTTCCGCTGGCTTGGCTGACATTTTTTCACCCAGAGTTCTCTCACTTCTAAAAACAAATGTTGTTAATGAAGCATACATACCTCTACCTCATCGCTTTCATTTATATCTTTATTATAGCCTGCAGGTGGTGGAAACCTCACATCATGGAATGGTATTTGTCTCTCTGGCTGCCAGCTAGAAATAAAAATACAGTGAATGGCCTAAACATTTTCACCTTCTTTATAAACAGAAATCAGAAACATTTTCAATCCATTAATTCTACATTTTTAAATTTTGCAGAGCTTTTGTGCATATATAGGTAATGAATATAAAGGTAATGCGATCCAATGTATGTATAATAAGAGGAAACATATCTAAGTGACCATTAAGCATCTTCAATGAATCCCTGATGCTACCTGCACTGTTCTGAAATCTTTCAGCAGCAGTTTTTACTCTATTTATAGTTATAGGTTTTACTCTCAACATTAGAAACACAGGTTAAAACACATTTGGACACTTCCTTCGAAACAAGCCTGTTTCTTTTTCCTTGGTTCTACGACAGGATTATGAAAACTTGATCAGGATTCAGTCCGAATACAGTTTTAATTTACAGTGCCTTTAACAGAGACTGGATAAAATAAGCATGACAAGAAAAAATAAATTTTAAAGGAACTAGAAAACAATTCCCAAAATATAACAAATGATGCCATAACAAGGATTCACAGGAAAAAGTACAGAGCAGTGTGTTATTCCCTTCCCAAAGGAAATGAAACCTGAACTAAACAGTATAATGGAAGGTTAACTGTTTATGGTCTTAAATGATGGGATAGGAACATCATTTCATGTCTAGCTTAGAAAGCTGGTATTTACCACTTAGCTATAAAACAAATTTTGTAATAATGTAATCTGCTAAATCTAAAATAAGACATTCACATGAGAAAGAGGCAGCCATGGTACCACTGCTGACTTATTCCAACATGGGTTGTTGCCATGTAAATTCAATACCATATTTATCTTCCCAACAAAGCCCATGTTACTATAGTTTTGTAGTTAAAAATATTTAAAGAACTAAAAGCATCTGTAGACAAATGTCACAACATAGTAAATATCAAACAATACTAAAACATGCTTGCAGCAAGCTTAGAGTATCTAATAATGTATAGTAGCATCTTTTAAGTTATATTTAGGTTAATCAAATGCAAGGTTGATACTCTGTATCATTTACAGGTATAAGATCAGCAATGAACTTACTTGTTCTCAAATGCAACTGTTATAGAATCTTCATGTACATCCTTTACAAATGCCTGTGTAGGGAAAAAAAAAGTATTACAGTCTGCGTATAGATATTTTAAAAAATAATTTTAAATTCGTACAACACCTTCCTTTCCGATATTGATGAAACTCAAAATTTAAGTATGCTTTCAAGTCAGTCTTTTTAATTTTGCAACAGGCTTACATAAAACACATACTGAAAGCTGATAATCTCCTTGGGTTCATGACTGACAGAGTACTGATACACAGACAGAATGCCCAAGCTATACATGCATTCTTCCTACTTTTAGAAGTAATGGGAAAGGTTGCTAACAAATCACAAGATCATTCTGAAGAGTTCTATAACTAAAGTTTAAAATGTTTTATTTTATAATCCCATTTTGTGTATTTTGACAGGTGTGGAAATTAACCCACATCAGTACTCCTAAAAAACCCCCCAACCTGTCTCTTCTCTTACCTCAAGTTTGAACATCACACTAGCAAAACTCACCTATAACTATTCCAGCAGTTTTCCCCTTATTTACTTCATCACACTTCCATAGTGTACAAACTTAAGATAAATGCCCTGCAACCTTCCTTCAGTTTTCTTCTGGACGATGGAGAGCAGTTGTGCCAAGTCTCCCATGCAACCACAAAGCAGAGTACAGAACTAAAATTTAGCACCTGTCTTATGCTACTGACCTTTGATCAATCCTCAGCTGTAAGCCCAAACGTCCCCCTCATCTACAGAACAGCAAGATCAATACTCAAAGAACTTTGGGATTTACCAATGAAAATATTTTTCATAGCCTCAAATAATGGAGGTCATGGGGCAACTAGGGATGAGAAGATTAGTGGGGTTTTTTTTCTTTCATTTAAAAAATATCTCTATGAACTTCTGAAACAGATAAACATTGGTGAAATGCTAGTATTCCACTAATATTTGTCCATATATAGTGTATGTTTGCAAGGTAGGTAGATAAAAGCCTATGAGCAAGACTGAATGTAGAAGTTTGTTCTACCAATGGAGAGCCGTCTTAGTAGATTGAAAAATTCTCAGTAAATTGAAAATAATTTAGCAGTAACTACCACTTCTGACGAAGAGCTAATGAACTGTGGAACATTTTATTCTCCTCACATTTCAAGTTCCCAAGACAAGAACAGCTCTTATCTCTTACAAAAAGGTAAGAGTTCCTTTCTCGTATGGAATCTAAATAGTTTTAAAAAATTCTTCTGATATTTTTCCTTCATAAAGTATTCCAAAGTATTTCCAGCAGTATCTCCGTATCAAACAAAAGCAATACCTGATTACTGATACAGAGCTCCAAGAACTGGTTATACTGAAATTAATGCATACAACTGTCATTACTCAGAGACATTCAGTACAAGAAAGATGTGCACTGCTAGTTAATAACCCAAAAATAACTAGTGCTACCTTGAATAGAAGTCAAAGCAAAGCCACAATGACACTAGCAAAAAATGGTTTTATACCTTGCTCACCTCTCAATACGTAAGAATAAGGTTACTGGAAGGTTTATTATTGGTGGCATCCAAAGGAGATTTAAAACAGTCTCCAATAGTATTTACATAATTACATGTTTCAAAATTCCAAGAGGAATTCCTTCCAAGGGGGTCGGTATTTTTTTAATGACGTGATACAAAACAGATTTAAGACTACTCCTCAAGATCATGTTGATAGTAGTACAGAAATGCTATTTACATGGAGAAGCAACAGAACTCCCAGATGATCATTATAGATACAGAACATTTATCTAATGTTTCATATTGCTGTGTCTTCTGTAAGACAATTCCAGAACTGGATATGCACTTGACAAATACTATGGTAGTCCTGACTCATTTCACAACGGTACACACATCACTTTCAAAGGCGCCACCCACATTTCTTCCAAGGTTTGTCATGTGCACCTATTCTTATAGATGTAGCAGAAATGGATGCTTTTAATACCTGAAAAAATACTGTAATCACTACCAAGTTATTTGGTATGACTCCCTCATGCCACAGACTGGAAAAGGATAGGACTTAGCATTATTAGTAACACCGGAGTATGAAAAAGTAGAGATTATTTTATAAAGCAAATCCAACAGAAATGACACCAAGAACACTTAACAGCCTTGAGGAAACCAAGATTAACACAAGACAATGCCCTGAGAAAGAATTTGTTGATACTTAATTTTTTCATATTCATAAAATAGCAAAAAACCACTTCCGCTATGAAAGACACTTTCGGAGAAGAAATTATCCCCTCTACGGTGATGAATACACAAGAAGATGCTCTGAATAGCACTCTGTAAAAGTTACAGGAAATGACAGAAAACTGCCCAAGCCAGCAGCAAAGTGCAAGACTACACCGCATATTCAGATTTGATAGCTCATAGCACCCGTCATCTTGAGTAGACAGTGACTACAGCAATATACGTAACTAGTGGCGATAACGCTAACACCTACCATTACTAAATAAACCAGATAGTGACACAAACAAATCTAGAGTTATCAAGTTGAAGCCTAACCTAAAACTTTTAAACAGTCTAGCACTTGAGTTACCTGAAAAAAGTAAAGCTTATGGCACATAACTGGCCAAAAGAGTATTGAATTGTGGGCAATTCTTCTCTTCAATTTGCATCACATCCTGCTTTAAAGACTGATGATCTAGTAGAGGGGATGGAGCACTCTTGTCATCGTTACTGTGTCTGCCACCATAAAAAGAGCAATTAATTTCATTAGTCTGAATACGATTCCAACAATGTGCAAATGTTTTCACATCAATTACTTGAGGGTCTTCTTGCTTTCCAGTTACTCTCCTTAAAGAGGTCTTCAATATTGCTTTGGTCACAACCCAAGAAACCTGAAGAAGCCTGAACCAGGAACATTAAGGATAGCTGTTGACCATACACAGGTAGCATCAATACAGACGTTGCTAGTGAAAATTATAAAACTGACATAATTTCTTTAGTTTATACCAATACTCATCCACAGAAACAGATGGAATACCTGGTTTTCACTCTAGCCTGGCCAAAAATGTTAATGTTGTAACACTATTGTTTGCCTTTTCATTTCCAACCTTGCAAAAATTACAAAAATTTGTTGCGATTAATTTTTAATTAATTACAAAGTGAACAATGCCTTGCCAAGTATCTAATTAATTTCAAATATGCAATATATGCAACACTTCTGCCTACCTTGATGGGAGATACATGCTTAAAAAATAATTAACCAGACAAAATATATTAATAGCCTAACTATTTCGTTGTCTAATCCCATCTACCCACAGAAAGGTGGTTTTCCTTGTTCTTGAGTTTCTTGTGACACAGGAAAATGTCAGAAATACTCGATCACATCAGTTTTTCATAGTCTGTATCATAGCATTATGTCAATTTTCCTCCCGTATAAATATTTAAACAGAACTGCAGTAAGTAAAAAGTATTTGGACTCTACAACACTATATATTTGTACACTTGTAAGTACAAATAGAAATGCTTCAAAACATTTCTAAGTTTTCATAACAAAAAAAAAAATCAATACCCAACCATTAATGCCTTTGGAAAACCAAAATTAAAGCTTATCAGAACTGCTTGGTTTTCTTTATTTTGTGGTATGTGTAAAATAATATACAACGCTAAAAAGAAACGAGACCTTTAACACCATAAGCCAAATTCGCAGACATAGAAGCCAGCCCCAGATGTCAGTAATGGCAGAGACGACATACTGATTTCACACAAAGTATTATGAAAAGTACAATAAGCATTCGCCAGCCTTCTTTTTAAATAGAGAGTTGGGCATATAAATTCAAAGATAAAGGTGTATGTGAGTTTGAAATGCACACCCAAGAAGGGACAGTACACTGGCTATGGTCAATGTGAACACACAGATGAAAAGTACTAAAAACATATTGAAACTAGATGGAAGTAAAATGAGGGAACAGGATAGTGAAAGACTACAGCAGCTGGGAAATCATAATTACTAATAGCAGAGATATCAAGTAAGAGTGCACAAAAAGAAATCAGAATCAGTGAGAAAGGTTTGGTTTTACTTCTGTGAACAGAAGCGCACTTTACAATGGCTAAGGTTGATTCTTCTTCTCTAATATGGAAAAAAACCCCAAACAATCAAGTGTGGTAAGTTTTCTACACTAAATTTGACTTTTAGTCACATAAACCACTAACATTTCTATCCATGCTTCAGACATAATTAAGTAAAAAAAGTTTAAAATCCAACATTGACATGTTATGGTATTTCTCAAACACATGAGCATTCACATTCTAAGAAGGGTTATATGCTGAAGACATGGTCTAATTTTTACAAATTATTTGATACAAAATAGGAATTACTGGAAACACTAGTATATTTGTTATTCTTGTGCTAAACGGAGTGACAGACACTTCAAAGGAACAAATAAAGGCTCCAGCTGCCATGAAGTTTTGTTGCTTTTTTAGAAGTCTGCTCACATAATCAGATGCGAGCATTGTCAACCATTTTAATAGAGGATAATTAACTGTAAGGAGTGAAAGTAGGGAAAATATGCTTTTTAAGATTAAAAAAATGCTATGTTGATACAAACGTGCATTTACTGTTTGCATAACAGTTCTGTAACATTACATACCTGTTGGAAGAAGAAAGCCAAAAGGGAACTCACATGCCTAATCAAACCTGAGTAAGGCAGGCCACACAAAGAAACAGAATAGGGAAAGAAGAATAGTCACAGAAATGGTAACCAAATGAGGGAAAAGGGTACAGGTTATCATCCTCAGAAGGACTGAGTAGACAGTCTTCTGAATGTACACAGAGACTGGAGATACTTGCTGAGGGTATGTCTCTGTGGAACAGTAAAAGAAAAGAAAAAATTGAAATGGAATGCAACAGGAGGCCAAGGGAACAGTTGTTAATAGCAAGACCTGAAGTAATAAAGAACTAAGAAAGATGAATGATTTTGTCAATTGTAGGTTCAACAACAACAAAAAAAATGAAGTATCTGTAAAACCAAGGAAACGATGGCAAAGCGCTGAAGCTACTTGGATAAAAAGGGGAAGATTTTTAGAGCAAGAAGTGGCAAAAATTGATTACAGACAACACAGAGATGTTAACAGCAAACATCGTTCCAAAACTATCTGCCTCATAAACGGGATGCTTTCCATCTTTAGCAAAGGATACAAGAGAGAATCACTCCTAAACTGGAAAAGAAAAATCAATCCCATGCTGGAAAGGCATCCAGCATGTCCCCCTTTAGAGGAAAATAATATCTAAAGCTAGTCCTGGAAAGATTAGACAAAGGGCTGTCTATTAGTCCTCTGAAAATGAGGTAAGAACTTCAAAACCACATTTACTCTACCTATACAAGAAAAGATGTGAAAAGATATACCCTGATAGCACACATCTTCAAGATTTAGTTACCTAGCTGCGAGCTGCAAAAAGGCAGCTCCTTCCCCTTAGGATTCACAGGCCTGGTGGTTTGTTGGATCAGTCATCTTAAAATAAATAGAGGAATGTAATCTTTTCTTTCCAAGGATTCTGGGCCCAGCAACATACCAAGTCATGACTAAGCATCTCTAGGTACTAGATTGTCAATTATCCCTGAATCATGCTCATTGATTGCACTGCACTTTCCATGGAATAATTCATCTTAGCCAAGGAGAAAAAAAAAATATTCATGAAAGTACGAAGCATTCACCAAGTGATATTCTAGTTCAATTCAGAAAGAACTAGTCTCCACTACAGCCAACACACCAACACACTCCAGTACTCTGTGAAATGTAGTGCACCTGACCAGTATGAAATTTTAATTGAAATCTTCTGGTTGAGTATGAATGCACCCTCAAACCATCTCCTATGTTTTGTGTGGAACATAATCCTTCTCGGAGTGTGTTCTGGATCAAGTCCCGCAGGTAATACAAGTGGAGAAAAGACTGGCTTATTACTCGCAGTAGGGCTTAGGTGACAATTGGGCACCGGTTTTGTACTGTTGAGATCCAGATGCTGCTGGGTACTTTCAAAAATAAGACTAAGTGCTTAGGGACCTGAATTTATAAGGTCGTCAAAGAGAGCTACAAGGAAGATATGAAGACCTGAAGTGGCAATCAGGTGCCTGCCTGTGCTGCTTAGTCCCTTCATGACTCCAGCAGCCTCATATCCCCCCCTCCATGCCTTAGCATCCACAGAGAGATCTATTTTTCCAAAATGTTTACATATTCTGATGAAGATCTTCAGAATGATTCAAAGCCAAAGAAATTATCACAAGTTGTAAGTAACCATGAGATTTATATAAAATAATTGTTTTGCTTTTGATTTGTTTGCAGTGATTTGTCGCAATGTTGTAAAACATTTCTCAAGAAGCTGAAACTTTTTAAATGAAAAAAAAATCATCTTGCAATTAAATCTGCACTTGACATCATCACACACTTCTTGTTAGGCTGGGTCAACCAATTCATTTTATAATCAAATTCCCCATCTGCGACACGGGTATAAAACTCAGAAGAAAACATTTAGATAAATTACTTAATAACACAGTGGTACTCAGACGTTATGATAAAGACAAAATTGTACCTAAAATTCATGTAATTCAGGCTAGAGGAAAATTGCTGATTTACACTGAACATTCTTGCACGAGGGTTTTTTTTTTTTTAAAAAAAAACACACCACTTTTTTTAGTTTAAAAAAAAAAAGTTGCTGCATTTATGTTAAGTGTGATGCTCCATCTAGTTTTTCTTCTTATTCTTTTCAGAATAAGAGACTATCACATGTATTTTAAAAATAAGCTTTCAAGAGGTCTTTTTTTCTTAGAAACACTCAGGGCTGCTGGAACTGTATCATTTGGATACCAACCTGCCCTACCACACTAACATCAGTGTGTGAAATTCTACCTGTTCCTTCGTTGATAACATAAATATTGGATGTTGCACAATAACTGGGCCCAATTTTTAAAGTACCAGGAACATTTAAACGATGGTAAACTTGCAGAAACTGATCCATGACTGTTTCTGGTCTGTTGGTAACATGTCAATGGTAGTAGGCCCAAACCAACTCTGTCCAAATTGTATTTTTCTGTGAATACGGTAAACTCAGAAATTATACCCTATTAATATGCTGATTAATACACCCCAACTCATGTAAAGCCAGAGCAATACTAGACAGTATTAATAGAAATATTAAGTACTCCACATATATGTTCAGGGCTCAGTGATGGCTTCACCCAGCACCAGCACAAGGGCTTGGAAACAAACATGAATGCCACTAAGTAGTTTCAGTAAGAAGTACGTTGGCTACTTAAACGTATGTAGCAACTCGGCACATGTATTTGGTCAAGCAATGCTCTCCAATATCAGTGGGCAGCGTCCCCTGCCACGGCATTACAAGCAGGAATCCACGACAGCGTCTTATCATGAACGTGTATTTAACGAGGCTCCCCCCTCCTCCCCCGCCTGAAACGCCGTGCGCTGGCAGCGCAGCTCTCCTGCAAACCTAGAGAGCGAGAAAGACTTTCCTTAAGTAGCGACAAAAGCCGAGGATTTAGCAATTACCGCCCCAGGCCCAGCCCTGATCCTCGCTTCGGCGCCCAGGAGAAGGCGGCCCAGGGCTCTCCTCGCCGCCTCCGGCACGGCGGCAGCGCGAAGGCCTCCCCTTCCCACAATAGGGGAAGGCCCAAGGCCTCCTCGGGCGCCGGGGCCCGCTCTCGTCTTCCCTCTCTCCCTCCGCATCGGGCCTCCAGTTCCCTCAGCCCCGGGCCGGCGGCGGCCGCCGGCTCCGCTCACCCCAGCGGCCCGGCTCCCTCTCCCCGGGCAGCCAGAGGGGCCCGCCGGGCCCCCCCCCACCCCACGCCGCC
>VZTL01042708.1:13887-24318 GCA_013400535.1 Scopus umbretta
GGGCGGAGCGGGCGGCGCTGGTCCCTCTGCCGCTGCCGCTCAGGCTGGCGGGGGCTGCTCGGCAGCCTGGCCCTGCAACCCCTGCTGCCGCCGTAGCCGCACTTAAACACTCGGGGACGTTGAAACTCCTGGACTTTCCTGACAGCAGAGCGTAACGCTCTGCATAGGGGTTACCGCAGAACCTGGCGGTGAAGGTTGTCCGAGAGCTGCCGCAGCCGCGATGGAGCCTTTGCAGCGGCAGTATGCCGGCGCAAGAGCTGCGCGGTCGGCCTTCCATCAGAGCTGCACAGACATCAACACCGTCTTCCTACGTGCTTTAATTTTCCTACTAACTACAAAGAACAAGAAAAAAAATAGTTCTACCGTTACCCTCAAAACTCGCAATTACATTGTATTGCCGTGGCTGTGATGTCTCTGAATAAAGTGTGCGATGCTCTCCTTACCTAAGTCATGGGGTGAAATTCTGCACTCACTGATGAATTTCCAAATCTCTTGAAATCAGCAGGCCTATGATTTCATCTTTCCTCTTGTTTTTTACATTCCTGTTGCCAACCCTTGCAAATCAGTGTTTCTCAGTATGCTGCATTTCACGTTTCAGCTATGAAAGGGTGCACGGTGTTTCTTATTAGCCACCAGAACTTTGCCTTTCTGTTTATTTTTTTGATGTGCGAGAGAGAGTTGCCTGTAGCAATCCCTGGATAATGTGTTCACCTGCTTATTGAGCTCTTTACTGTATGCATACACAGACTGAAGTGAATTTGATAGTATGATTGCTATGCAGTATACCTTGAAGCGCAGGTGTTTGGTTATCTTTTCCTCAGATTTGGGTACTCTTTTCAGCAAATTCTTGAGTACGATGAAGGGTCAGTTCATCTAATGATTCAGTCCGACAGCCTGCTGTGCTCATTAAACAGGCGAAGTCACAGGGCCCACTTGCTTGGCGCTGGCAGAGGGTCCAAGATGACAGAAGGAGGAAAACTTTAAAGATGAGGAGCAATGACACAAGATTCGTGTATGAATAAAAACACGTCAGAGATTAGGTCTTACAGAGTCTTCTTAAGAAATTTAGGTTAAAAAAAAACTCTCTTGTGACTTGGTCATATTAAAAATACCTTTTTGAAAACTAGAAACCGTAAAAACGATTCAACTCAAAATTTGAAGAGTCTGCCGGGAGAGATGGTGTCCAGCTCTAAAACAAAGTTAGCTGAAGGGTTTTTTTTGCATTCATTATTTGTTGTATTTACTGTCCTGTTAATAAAATAGGTTGCTGTCACGCAGGGAGATTATCTGTGAGCAGACAGAATATAAAGGTGTCTAATTTAGCTCTGACTTCCAGTGATGATTTCAGCACTTCCCTAAGCTAACAGCTGCTGTACTGTATAATCTTCCCTGATGCTTAACTTAAGTTTTCCTTGCCATTCCTTAAATTCAACATTTTTTATTTTGCCCTGACTAGTGAATGTTCTAATCCTTGTCTACTTAATGAGACAATTTACATATTTCCAGAGCGCACTCTCTAGTTTTTCTGATGATTGACTCTCAACCTTTCCTCTAATTTTCCAAATTACTTACTGTTTTTGCTATTTCACTTTGAACTATCTTCAGACTGAACTGTCTATCCCTTCTGAAATGTGTTTACAAATTGAGAAACTAGTTCTTATGTAGACTTAAACTAGATCCTTTTAAATGTGTCGATATTTCAGACGCAGTGACAGTATAAAAATGCATCTCAGTCATTCCGTTAAAATCTTTTACTATGAAAAGGTAAAATGTTATTTCATTCAAATGTTAGACTTCACTTCTTATATGTAGTCCTAGTGTTCAGTTACATTATGCAGTGGCTATGGGATTATAATTCAACCCAAATTCCCCACGCCTCTACCTCCCTGGATTCTTTCATAGTCCCCAACAATCTCAATTCACCTGTTCCACGTCTTGGGTTTGGTCCTACAGATGCTCAGTGCTTCTATTTCTTACTCAGATCAACACTGTTTGGTGTTTGCAGGCTGATCTGCTGACTTGAAGGTATTTCAGGCAGTCTGCATTCGGAATACCTCTTTTCGTCATCAAAATAATTAAAAAAACCCCAACTTTGACTTTTATTCACTAATGGATTTACTCAAATGGTTTCTTATATATTTGTAGAGAATATAAGAAAAAGGTCTCCTCCCGTCTTGTCCTCGTTCGGCAAGTTGAAGGACAGAAACCTAGGGTAAATGGCACTCCTCAGCGCATAGCAGAGTCCTGTGCCCTTGATCATCCCTCCCAGTTTAGCTAATGCTATTTCCCTAGGATTTGTCTCTTTGGTGGTCCAGTTCTTTGTCTATTGGACTTCACCAGGAAGTGCTAGCTTTGGTTCAGTACATTGAAGGAGTTCAGCGTTTAAAATGTAGCTATCAGCACCAGCCTTGCAGAACAATACCAACAATCAGAGCCTTTCCCAGCATCGGGAAGTGCTCATCAATGGACTCGTGAAAGACCTTCATATAGACACTGGGGTAAGAGTGACGGGAACAACTGAGCATTTTTCCCACCTTGTGCTGTTTAAGTCTTGGTCAGGGGCTACAAATAAGAGCTACTCATGAAACATTCTTTTAAATGGTAATCCAATTAACTATCAAAGTCTCTTAATGGATTTTTATACAATTCTCCTTATTTACACACCCATTTTGGGCTTCAGCTTAGTCTTGCCGAGGTTATAGAGATTTTAATTAAATATTAAATTAATTTAATTAAATATTCAGATATTTATCTGCTGGTTTTCCTTGTGCATCACTTCAGACAGGAGCCTCTCCTGGCAGACTTCTTTTCCCCTATGTTGTGGCTTTCAGCATGTCGTACAAGTGATATTTAGACTTCTGTATTTCCGTCTAAGCCTGGTAGTCGCAATATATGTATCTTATTTCTGACACTGTATTTGATATTGATAAAAAAAAAGACTGCATTCATCTGAGATACATAGGATTCTGAGTTATTTCAATTAGACCAAACAGTTCAGGCTGTTGTCTTGTTAGTTTATAGCTGTAGCCAAAAAGTTTTAGAGGGCAGGAGACTATCACACTAGTTCAGAGGTGGTCAGATGCTCTTTTCTTGTTGGTTTACAATGTAGTCTCAATAAAGTGCCTTCCAGTAATCTATCTGAAATGGTGATGTTATAATAACTAGGTCAGCAATTGGAAGAAGCGGTTACAATCAATAGAGATATAAAGATGAAAAACTTCTTAGACAAGGCTGCTTTATGATTAATCAATAATAGCTGAAGGCTGAATATCATAGAATCGTTTAGGTTGGAAAAGACCTTTAAGAACATTGAGTCCAACTGTAAACCTAACAGGGCCAAGTCCACCACTAAACCAGGTCCCTAAGCACCACATCTGCACGTCTTTTAAATACCTCCGGGGATGGGGACTCAACCACTTCCCTGGGCAGCCTGCTCCAATGCCTGACAACCCTTTTGGTGAAGAAATTTTACCTATTATATACCTGCCCTGGCACAACTTGAGGCCATTTCCTCTCGTCCTTGTCCTGTCACTTGTTACTTGGAAGAAGAGGCGGGCCCCCACTTCGCTGAAATCTCCTTTCCAGTAGTTGTAGCGAGTGATAAGATCTCTCCTGAGCCTTGTCTTCTCCAGGCTAAACAACCCCAGTTCCCTCAGCCGCTCCTCAGAAGGCTTGTTCTCCAGACCCCTCACCAGCTTTGTTGCCCTTCTCTGGACACGCTCCAGCACCTCAATGTCCTTCTTGCAGTGAGGGGCCCAAAACTGAACACAGTATTCCAGGTGCGGCCTCACCAGTGCCGAGTACAGGGGCACGATCGCTTCCCTACTCCTGCTGGCCACACTATTCCTGATAGAAGCCAAAATATAACCAAAGTATTGCAGTTTTATTAGCTTGTCCTTGACTAAAGTGATACCCAGAAATGACATATATCAAAATCAGGGTCTAGAACAATGGGTATTCCCAGAACTTGTGATGAGAAGCTGAACTAAACCAAGAAAGATTTGCAAATGTTACACTGTGTGTACAAGAAATCAGATTATGCTGTGCCTGTTCATTCAGTTCGTCGAAGAGTTAATGTGAACTTTATCTGGGAGTCCCAATAAAATGTTCTAAAAGGTAACGTTCACATGGAAAAGCAATGAAAGTATAACCATTACAAAAAGACAAAACTGAATATTGTAAAATGATTAAAATCAAAAATCCTTCATTACATGTTTTAGAGTGGTGGGTAATCTCCTTTGTGTAAAAATGTATTAGTGAGATGAGCCAACTAATCTGTATTGATTTTCTATCATAATTACTTAAAATGACCTTTGGTTAAATTTGACTATTCCTTTGTTTCTTTTAAAAATCATTATTCCACCTTCTCCTCTTCCAAATGTGCAGTTTTCTATACATTTCAGAATAGATAGGCATCCAAGGCTCATTTTGTCACAGATTCTACTTTAGTGTAGATATATGTTTCCACTAGTGGTTTTCAGTTTCTACTATATCCTCCTGACCTTAATATGGAAGGAAGCCTGAGGGATTTAAGTCTACTTTGTGCCCGCAGTACAGAAGCTTCCCAGTTTCACAGGGAAGTGTCAAAGAAGTAAACACCAGAATCTGAACTTCAGAAGGTTATTCAACTTTGCAACTTATAAAAATATAACCTCCTAAAAATACGTATTTTTAAAATACTACCGAGTAACTATCAAGCTCTAAGTCAGTTTGGTCATCCATAAAACAACTGTCTTGGTCATTCAACTCACCTGTGAAATAACTGTCTTCGTGGGCAATCTCTTTATTTGCTCCATGTTATGTCATTTGTTGGAATAATGGGTCTCATTTAAAATTAATAGTAATTTCTACATTCTTCCAGAACAGTATCTGTATATCCTGTTGTTGGTCTGCAACTCTTAGTAACACATTTCCTTTTCTCTTTTTGAATATCAGCGGTGAATTTGAAAATATACCATGTAGCATTTTCCTGCTTAATTACTCGGTTTCATTTCCCACTCATGAGTTTCTATCCATTTCTCTTGTAACCCCACAAATGCATTTATTAATACTAAGCGTGCGCGTTATTTCACCTGCAGAAGTATATGGGTATTGTAAACAGTCCATGTCAATAGATGATGCTTGCATTCATACGGAAAACTGCACGTTAGCTTATTCAGCTATTTTTTTTTTATTAATCATTAATGAAATCATATTTGGGGTGAAAGTTAAAAAATTTCCTGAATTATGTGGGTCTATTAAAATGAATGAATTAAACCAGAAGAAAATTACCCACAGCTTGGAGTGCAACTGGTTAGAATGCAATGCAAGAGAAATGCTCTGTTCTTTTCATCTGGTTGGACAACATTTGTCACCACAAACATACAGGTGCTCCCCTACAATATGCGTGCTGGATGGCTATGTATGAATACTGTATGGTAATCCATACAGTAATCCTCATTTCAGTTAAGCGAGTTTTAGTATGAACATAGAGTACTTAAGTAATAGTTTGTGTCTCTGGAAGCTGTAAGCCTTAATCTTCTACGAGCCTCATGAGTTAGGCATTAATGTTGCCTTTTAGAAAAGAAAAGATTGGTGCGTTAGGATTTAACTCACCGGGGTGGCTTTGGTTCATAGAATTAAGAATCATATCCCAAAGTTACTGGCTGTGAGTCACTTGACCATCTTGAGAGTGAGGCAAGTACAGCCCTACATTTCGGTGGCCTTAAGCAGAACCTCAGATAACGATTCAGATGTCTACACTTATTTAGATGAATTCCACATTATGAGCATTTACTGACTTTTCAGCCAGCTTCTGTAGATTTGTTAAAGGGCAGTGTTCATCAGCATCAATGTCCAAGATGGAACTTGTGAGCTTATAAGGTATGCATTTCCAGTCAATCTAGAACATCAGGTTATTTGTACAATACATAGACATTGCTAGAATATATCACATCTAATTCTGCAACAGAATGCAAGCATGTTTTTCATGGGAAATCAACTGAGTTATCATCAGGGAGTGATTTTAGCAGTGCCTTCGTTCTGTTGCGTGTACAAGCAGGGTGCTTCAATACTGAAGCTAGTACAGAGATTTATGAAGATTGATCACTGCCTCTTTTGAGCATGCTGCAGTTTTCACTGAGATTAATCTGAAAAGATCACATGAGTTTTCCCAATCTGTAGCAGAATTCCAAGTTACATTGGGCAGCAATAGGTATATATTTCAAAGGCTAGTGCATTTATATGGCCTTAACATTATTTGTATTGACCCTGGTGGGGAGTGCTATGGAAGTACTATATAAAATGTTATAATCCTGACAGCCTGTGATATTTAACTTCCTATTACAAATATATATAACTAAAAGATTTGTATTCTTCCACTAAGTTGTTATAGAAAACAATGCTGTAATCTTAAACTGTGGCAACAGGTGAGTAGTGTGAAGAAAAAAAAAAAAAAAAGCAGAGGAAGCAATCAGCCTGTAATAACAGTCTTTTAGTCCTGCCTTCTGGTGGTTTTTTTCAGCTAACATAGCTGACATTTTTGTCTCAATAGCTAACATTTTATCCTTTACTAGTTTGAAAACCAGTCTTTGACCTACCATTTATAGGTTTATATCCTGGACATATTCAGCATAGCTACTTTCACCTCTCTTTTTTTTTTTCCTGTGGGTTTCAAACATCACTTAATATTAACTTGCATCTTCTATAGCTTCACAAACTGCAGAAAATGATGTTTGAAGACAATTCTGAAGATTTTAAGTGCAATAATTAAGTCTTACCACAAGAGGACCCCCAAAGACAATTTGTCTTGCAGTGTGGAAAACGAGATGATAAAAATCTGTCTTCAGAATACTTGTATTTGATTATGCTTTAAGACAGCTTATACGTTTCACGGTAATTTTGAAAGAAGACATGGTATTGGCTCCTCGAGTACTGACTATGTTAGGACTAATAGTATTTCACATAAACCCAGCCATATTTGAACCAACTTAAACACAAGGAACATATAATGCCTTTTGTTTTTATTGTCGTTAGTAGTAAATTTAGGCAATTATCAAGGATTATTTTTTTTATTATTGCTAAATGTATTTTAATGTTGAGAACTGTCTTGTATACCGTGATCTAGATTGTTCCTCCATTATTTTCATCCACTCAGAAGACTGTGAAACACTTATGCAGTACATGTGTTGAATCCTGAACTTCCCTTATAAGCCCTTTAACTAGACTATACTTGTTCTACTTTAATGGTCCTATCCCTTTCAGCTTAGAGTTCTTTTTCATTTTCCCAGACTTTCAAAGAAAATCATATGTACTGAAAGTGGAGAGTGAGGTTGTGCTTTCTTGGGTTGTAATGAAAAGTCTAAATGTTCTCATTCTACAGGAAGGACTTTGGTGCTGTACTCTTCACTCTTTAAAAAGCTCCACTTCAATAATGTGTGGCTGAACCAAATCAACTGAGATTTTTCAGCAAAACCGTCATGATATTAAATGGAAGGTGCTAAATGAACGTCCCCTCTAATTTAATCTCAAAAAAAAAAAAACACAACAACCAAATCCTAAAACCTGTGGGTTGAGATAAAGACAGTTTAATAGGACAGCAGAGAAAAAGAAAATAAGAATAATAACAACAGAATATACAAAACAAGTGATACACAATGCAATTGCTCACCACCCAATGCACAGCCTGCCCCCAAGCAGCAATCACTGCTTCCCCTGGTCAACTCCCCCAGTTTCTCTACTGAGCTTGACATCAGGTGGTATGGAATAGCCCTGAGGCTAATTGGGATCAGCTGTCCTGCCTGCATTCCCTCCCAGATTCTTGTGCACCTGGCAGAGCATGGGAAGCTGAAAAGTTCTTGACTGGTGTAAACAGCTGAAACCAGGACAACTAGTTTTGATAAAGTGTCATAGAGAACATTTTCTTCATATCTCTTAATCTGGGTATGAAAATACTGATGACATATCTTTGACCTTAGACTTGAATAAGCTCGAGTTTAGATAAATTATTACTACAATACTCAGTCTGCTTTTATTCACAAAGATACACCTAGGCAGATTGTCCCGTAGTAATGAGTACTTCCTCAATAGCAAAGCACCTGAAAAACTAACAGGTCTTATGCAGATGTATCATCATGTTAGTAGGAAGCCAGGTTCTTGTATGTGTAAATATCAAGAAAGCATTTGACTCCAGTGACTGGTCTTTGCCACTGTGGAAAATTCCAGAGAGCAAGCAGAAGCACTGCTGGACCTGATTTAATGTAATTAAAATAATGTCCTTTATAAATCATGGTATTGTACCCCAAGGGAATTCAGCCCCAAACTTATATGGTATATTCACCAGTAAGAAAATATAAATTAACTTCACTGCTAATTCTTTCCTATATTTACATATTCTACTGTAGGCAAAAGCCTGTGAGTGTATGTTCTGTTTTTGAAATCACAGTTTGAGAGGCTCTTGCATCACAGCTTGTGTGACAGAGATTCAACACCACGGACACAACATGGTGTCTGTTCCCCCACTCNTGCTGTACTCTTCACTCTTTAAAAAGCTCCACTTCAATAATGTGTGGCTGAACCAAATCAACTGAGATTTTTCAGCAAAACCGTCATGATATTAAATGGAAGGTGCTAAATGAACGTCCCCTCTAATTTAATCTCAAAAAAAAAAAAAAAAGGGAGTATTAAACAAGGAATGGAAAACTGATTTGAAACTTTTAAACTATCTTTTAATGGCAAGTTAGAAAAGTCTGTCTCTACAAAACAACAGAAAAATTAAGGTCATAATTTTAGAAAGATACTCTACTTAGTATTCAAAAAAATTTAAATCAGGACACTTAGGTGAATAAATATATATGTAAAAAATAGCTTCAGTAACCCATTAGAATGGTCTGACTACAGAAGAGGTGAATCTCGATTATAAAAGTATATGGTATAAAGCCAAGGCCCTGGCTTTATAGATAGACAAACCCTTTTTCCCATTAATTTTTAGAAAAAACAAGAAGTGCAAATAGTTTATGATGGTTCAACCAAATATAGTTCCACAGACAGTAAGATGCATTTTGATACTGCAAAAGAAGGTGATATTCTACTTACAGTGATAATCAAGCTAAATGGCAATTAATTATCATGAAAATTCCTACCATTCTGTATCAAGTTATACAGTCACTTCAGCTCATGTAACCCAAAGGCCTGTGTTCAACACAAGCAACACTTAGGTATTCTTAAAACCACTATGAACTAGTGTTGTGGTTTAACCCTGATTGGCAACCAAGCACCACACAGCCGCTCGCTCACCCTNGCAGAAGCACTGCTGGACCTGATTTAATGTAATTAAAATAATGTCCTTTATAAATCATGGTATTGTACCCCAAGGGAATTCAGCCCCAAACTTATATGGTATATTCACCAGTAAGAAAATATAAATTAACTTCACTGCTAATTCATTCCTATATTTACATATTCTACTGTAGGCAAAAGCCTGTGAGTGTATGTTCTGTTTTTGAAATCACAGTTTGAGAGGCTCTTGCATCACAGCTTGTGTGACAGAGATTCAACACCACGGACACAACATGGTGTCTGTTCCCCCACTCACCCCCTGGCCTAAAAAGAAAAAAAAAAAAAAAGATCAGGAGACTGAATAGATGATTTTGTGGTCTTTTAGCTTGTGATTACCATATGTTTTGGCAAAACTCATTTGTCTCCCTGCTTTATACATCTTCTGCTTTTGTTAACATTATTGTCAAAACATCTAGTCCTGTACTAAGTTAGATTAGCAATTCACACCTTTATAAAAGATTTGGCAGAACTCCAGTGTTTTGACGTCAGACGTGGTTATTGATTTGCATTTTAAAGGGGTGTCATTCACTCAGTGCATCATTTTTCCTTTTGTACTTGCAACTTTTTTCAGAAGAGATGGAAAAGAGAAGTGTAGATTTATTTTGAGTGCTCTCTGAATCTCTTGGAACAACAGACACTGCTGAATCTGGGAGCTGGTGGAAGAAATGTTCAACTGTGGAAGGAAAGTTACGGATTTCAGTGAGTGAAAGACATGGTTATTCTTGCAAAGATGTTGTGCCTCTGCACCAGCTGCAGGTGGCTGTTTTCCTGTCGGTTGCCTGAGAGTGTAGGCTACTTGGCATCGCCTAGTCTGCATGCGCAATGACAGCTTGGGTTGATGACACGCAAGAAGTCGTCACTAGGAATCACAAGTTATTTTCTCACTCTGTATCACAAATTAAACTGCATGACAAATACTGAGGTCCTGTGATAAGATTCACTTTGGTGAAGTGCTCGGCTGAACAGAAGTACCCAGGAGCTGTGCTACTGGTTTCAGTGAGGTCAAGATTCCTCCTGTCATTTGCCACTTCAGTCTTCAGGATCTAAGTTGCCTGGCTATGAATGGAGTTACGCTGCATGACCTTCAGACATGCCTTCCAACCTAAATTATTCTGT
>VZTL01042712.1:6955-35018 GCA_013400535.1 Scopus umbretta
TCAGCTTTTTTGTTTCCACCAAACTATTATACCTTTTCCATCTCCCAGTCCATTCTGATATGTGTAGTGAGTTTTTGAATCCTCAGGAACCCTGTTAGAGGGAAGATGAGAGAATTTCTCTAATTCAGTATCCTTCTGTTCTTCCCTCTCCAATTTCCAAGGCAATGTTTGCCACACAAAATAATATTTTTTCTTTCTGTCCTCCTTTCTTTATATGCCCTGCTCTTTGTGACATAGCACTTCTTTGGAAGCTGTTTGTGTACAAAAAGCCTCCGATGTTTAGTGATTATAACTTCGGTTTACAAATTAGCATCTGCACTACAGGAAGCTTAAGCCATGCTAGTTGAACATGGTTAAAGTTGAATGATTTCAGCTGGATAACATGGAAAAGATGCAAACAATAAATAAAAAGGACAAATAATATATTCTTTTCCCTTCCAATGGAAAAGTTACCTCTATTAACTCCTATTAGCCTTTTATATGGTGATGTTGGACAAAGTCACCTTGTATTTTCTATTTCCATACAGTGTATTTTTAAGTTGTATACTCCTTCCCATCCTTCTGTGATATGGAAAATGTCAGGTTTTGCTTAGACACAATTTCAATAGTTTTATTTATTTCAGAGGGTGCTTAAGTACATTTATTTTAATCAGGTTCTTATTCACATTCGAAGTTACTACAAAAAATGCAAGTATCAGAAGGCTTGATACAGTGCCTTAATCTGAGCATAGTAAAATCCAGGTGGTGATCTTCAAACCCATACACTAAACTTGCATATTGACTTTCTGTGACTATATGAAATTCAAGTAATTGCAGGGGAAAAAAAAAAAAAATATAGCTCTGGCCAGTGAATAAGCAATTTGTAGGAACAGCTGCTGAATTTGCACAAGCAAATTGTGTTTAAAAGGTAATGTCTGAACCTACATCCCTTTCTTAAAGTCATTTTTTAATGAAAATTTGTTCTTCCGAACCTGAAAGGTGGCTTTAAACCACCTATGAGCTGCTAGCCATCTGTATAAACTAGTTCAACAGAGTTTTACTGCCAGAGGATATTCAGGTCAGAGATGGCTTCTGTTGTCAGATCAGTCACTGACTACCTCAATTGCCTTTGGCAAGTCATTTAACCTTTCTGTATTAATGTTTTCCTGCCAGTAGAATAGTTGTTCATCATGGTAGGGAGAAGTTTAGCCTATTAATTAATAAAAATAACTATAAAAGTGCTCCTTCTTTAATTCCATTGTCTGCTCTACAGAATAATACTAAGAACCTCAAAAAACACTCTGCACATTAGATAGAAATGAACCATTTCTATGCGAGTGCTATTTCAGAGCAGATTTCTACCGTAAATTCTTTAATGACTTCACAAATTACGAAGAACAAGGCTTACAGTTTTCTTGCAACTCGTGAATAACAACAAAAAGCAAAGCAGCAGTCTTTGTCTTGAACTGACAACTTGTATGTTTTAGAATACTTCCCTAAGTTTTAATGGGCTAAATTATTTAATTATATATATATATAGTGAAAACTCTGTTGATCTGAAACCTTATATGCCATGTTTCAGCCCAAAACAAAGTTATACTGCCTAGATATAAAACCTTGGAAAGCAGAGTTTATAAAGGAAATACTGACAGAACATTAGCTACACTGTAGCATGCTAACGGGTACCACTATAATACAGTCTATTCCAGAATAATTTTTCTTTTTATTATTTCATTAAGTTGTATCTCACTAAAGTTCCTCCTAGGATCTCTCTACAGCACCAAATTTTTCATTGAGAAAACTATAAATCATAGGCCTAAATTACAATTTAATTATAAACGCCTTCCCTTCTAATGCTGCCTGGGACCTTTTACCCTCCTACATAATTCTAAAAAATGACCCCTGTCATAATTTCCTTCACTAGAATAATATGCAGAGATCTAATCCTGAATCCTGCTGTCTTATAATTTAATATAAGAGGTAATTATTATTCAAAAGATAATGTTGCAGATATTGAAAATATTCCGAAGTTTAAGTCTAAAAAAACCTTGACTTGGTATGTAAAAGCCTCTTATTTGACTCTTACAGAAAAGGAAATAAATAAAAAGGTTTTAAGACTTTATGCAAAATGCTGGAAGTATTATTTGTAGCTGGAATTTGTCTACTATAATTTCTATAACCTTTGAACTACAGAGAAAGCACACACACACGCAGCAAAACCAGGAAGACACCAGATCATTAATTATTGATTTCTGCTTTTTGCCATAGGTTAGACAAAGTTCTAGATTGTTACTATCTAGCTGAAAAAATGTGTTTTAGGTGGCTCCACATTTCTGAATACAAGGGAGTATACGTAAGCCAAGGTCAAAAGAAAAAAACAAAACAAAAAAACACCTTCATAAAACTTGCTTCGTGCACCTCAAATTCTATTTTAAATTTATCACATCAAAGACCTGGTTATGTTTATCCAAAACATTCCTGTAAAGAAGTTAAATAATATTAAAACTTCCAGGAATTAGTACATTTTTTCCCAAGTCAGAAAAGCAAGGAATAACACCATTATGTCAATTCATCTTGCACAAGAGACAGTGAATTTAATCTCATACCAAGAACACAGCTATTATTGCCTGTCTTGATTCACTTTACAAAGAAAGACTTTGACCTTAAAGCCCTTTTTTCTAAAACTAGGATTTCATCAATTAAAACCTGTTTTCTTTTTAGTGAACTCTTGCAGTATGCAAGAATATCTGCCAAAGAAGTGAACTGATAGTACAGATGGAGCAAAAGAAGGTTAGGATGAGCGTAAGGAAAGAGTTGACAGAGAGAATTTCTGAAGCACAGTAGAAGAAAATTCACAGAACAAGTGGAATGTTTTTTCTGTTTCAAATTCAGGGAGCATGCTTCATTTTTTCAAGTAAATGAGATATCAAATGAGCTTCATTGCTTCCAACCATATACAGCTCCATCAGTAGGAACAAATAAAATACCATAACTGACAGATTCAACATCCTGAAGAGGTAGAGGCCAGTGAGGTTATCAGAAAATGGGGTTCACAAGAGGTAATTATAGCCCATGCTCACCCTTCTTAGGTGAGGCAGAACATCACTATACAGCTCAATAAAAATCAAACTATGTAGTGCAGAGGCACCAGTTTACTGCCCTCTTTGTTTTTGCTTTGGGAGCAGTTCATTTAAGATGTAATAAATTGAAGTTTTTTTCCTGTCCTTCCATAAATCTAGGGACAGTGCAAATGAGGTGTTTCTCATTATGAACAAAAGAAAAGGGGCTCCCTAGATAGTGACATGAACTGGTAGCATTAAAGCAGTCATTAAAAGGAGCCCTGGTCTTTTTTGTAATAAGGAATATTACTTAATAACACTCGAAGCATGGTTCACTTCATATTGCTGAAGTGAGCTTTTGGGGGGCAGTGAAGAGGAAAAAAGGGAAAGTACACAGTACCACAAACATAATAAAAAAGAGAGATGGAATTTTGACTGTAACAAATTAATAATAAGTAAGAAAAGTGTCATTGACTGCCTCTGTCTAGCTGAATTGCTTCATGCAACAGAAAGATTTAAGGATCTCAGGGGATTCATGGAAGATGTTAGACTATACTTTTAAATGAACAAACAAAACCAAACTACCAGACACAGGTAGACTGGAAAAGATCGCCAGTAGATAATTTCCTAATTCAAGGATCCAATAAAACATAAAGCTTACACAGTTTTGAAGGAATCCTACTATTAACAAATCAGAATGTGTTATGGTGATGGGGAATGTATAGCACCAAAAAGGACAGAGCAGAGCAATAATTTTACATTTCCATTGCCAACAAAAATCTCTCCAACACAGCAGTGGCGAAGGTTTGGACATTTAGACAATCTGAATTTCAGCTCCTTGGGGATTAGTCAGAAGAGAAAATGCAGTTGTAGAATACCTCCAAGTATGTTTGCTATTTTCCATGTGTGATGGGAAATTATGCACACCAAAAAAAAGAACTTTGTTAGAAGTACATGTAAGATATGAAGCACACCTAGAAAGAGTAATGGCTCTGCCCTGCTGGCATCTTGCCTCACATGGGTCCATCCCAGACACTTTTGAAGACAAGAAATGTTCTGGTGGTTATCTCTGCATCTTCATTCTACTCTGTCATCAAATGCCATTCCACTTCAGAACCTACAAGAAGACTATGCTTGTAAGTAAGCACATTGGGGCTTCTTGTTGGAGTCAGTGTTCGGCGAGAAGATTTTGCAGGGCTTTGTTGTTTGAACCACATCAGATCCTCCTGACTGACCTCAAAATTCCACAGGGAGGGGGGAACTCTGAAGAGGGCTGAAGGTCAGAAAACGTGACTATGCAGAAGCAACAATTGGACATCTTTAACAAAGAAGCTTTTTTACTTCCTTTTGCAGTGCTAGTGAAACCACACACTCATACCCCTATTCAGAAAGGAGAACAAGGAGGATTAATTGAACAGGTATTAAAGCTGTTGAGAGTGCTTTTGTTACAAGTCAATCACATAGTCAAAACGTTGATTAACCTGAGTAAGAGCTTTGCCTGAGTCAGAAGTGAAAAAACGAGTTTACATGAGGATTACATTTACATTACATGTACACTGTGTTTACTTTATAAATTATATTTTTTAAGAGCTATTGAAATAAGTAGAAAAAACACAGATTGGGTTTCTGACAAAACTTCTCTTTGCTGTTTCTGCTTGACATAGTTAGCCATCAGCATGTGCATAATGTCCAGGCTGGGGTACCACAACACGGTTACTATTTAGCAATACATTCTGAAACTCTAGTTTGCTTTGCTTTTGTTGTTAGCATATCTGTACAGTAGAGACAATACAGTAGAGAACGTTAGTAGAACACTACAAAGTATCTAGAAATGAATTCTTTACAAGGCAAACTTATTTCATGCAAATAAATTTTCTTATTTATGTTTTGGGCAATTTTTTTCTTTTTCACCAAATCCACTTTATTATGCATTTGTAGTTGTATACGGTTTAAAATCATTTCCGTTCTCAAAGCAGAAGGAGGACATAAGGTTTGAAGCCATCATCAGGGCAGTTGGCCAACAAACTACTAACAGTTAACACATTACATTTTTTGTGCACAGACTTTTCACAAGGTCTTGTAGTTGTCCCTACAGAATTTCATTCGTTTTTTGCCAAGCCATCACCCTCACTTGTCATATTATTTTGAATTGTACTCCTATCATTGAATGTACTCAATATCTCAGTTTTCTATTGCCTGAAAGCTCAGTAAATACACTTCCTATTTTGTGATTCAGCTCATTAAAGCAAACACTGCAGTGACCCAGGGTCAGGGCAGACCCCTGCCAAACCCCATTTTATACCTCCTTCCAATTTGACATTGATAAGTAAGCCCTAAATATGATTCTTCAGCCAGCTGTATACCTACACTCATCTAAACCCACATTTCCTTAGCTTACTTATAAAGAAGTCACATGAGGCAGTGTCAAAACCTCCCTCAATTCAAGATCTACAACATCTGCTGCTACCCTGTCCACACCTGTTACTTTGCCATAAAAGTTGTGTTGGTTGGACAGTATTTTTTCTGATAAATCTGTGCAGGCTGTTTGTTATTCATTTCCTTGTCATCTTCAAAGTGCTTGCAAGTAGTTTGATTATTTTTTCCAGAATTTTTGCAGAAAATGGAGTTTAGCTGACTGGTCTATAACTCCTGTCTAAACTCCTGTTTAAACTAAGGACAATACACTGTCTTCCAATATTTCACCTTCCCTGCACAAATTTTCAAAAATAGCCACTGCTAGTTCTGAGTTTATTTTGGCTCCACACGTTCCTTTAATGAGTTTTGAAAACCACAGTTCTGACAGCAGCTATCTTACACACTTTAACCTGTTTCTTCTCTATTCACGACATCCATTTAGCAATGGCATCAATTATGATAGCTGCTGTCCTATAGACGACCTTTAATAGAGAAGGATGCAAAAACATTTGGCTGTCTCAAAATTATCTTTTGCTCTCCACTGAATGGTGATCCTACACTTTTCTTTATTTTTCTATTCCTGCTATTGTTCTCAATATCGTTATTTTGATACATCTTGCTAGCTGCTCCTCATTTTATGATTTGGCCTCTGATTTTATCACAACATGCTTCTGCTATATTTTTATACTCATTCTCAGCAATCTGCAAGGTGGTTTCTTAGACCTTGTGACTGTCCTCTGCGCTAGGATAGTTTGTGCTTTATAAAAAGATTCCATTTATGTAATTATTAAGACTTTGGGTCTGAATAATACCCAATAATTGTCACATTAGGTGTCCGAGATACTCACTGTTGCTGATTATTCTTAGCATTTAATTGCACACTGAACTCAAAAACTTGCTACTCTTTTGCCTATGATGTCCCAAGTAGTTACGTCTTAGCCATCTACGTTCCTTTTATGTACTCATTTTACAAACACAGTAGCATATATTGCAGCAAGAATTTAGTTTCTTACGCTATTAGTACATGGGGACTAACAATATTTTCACTTTTCTCCTGTCTATAGCTAGAGGCCATAACAAAAGAGAGGAGAGAAAAATCAAGCAAAAGCTTGTATACTTTGTTGATGGTAACGCTTCTTCATTCAGGGGTCCAAGAACATACATTCTTCCAACTTTGCAAAAATACTTTTGCAGAGGGAACCCAGCCCCAGCACATTTTCTCTCACATTTAATAGGCCACTTTAAGAGCACGTTTACTTAGTCCTCATCAAACAAGGATAATTGACAGCTTTCCACCCCTAGCATCCCCACTCTGAGAAGGCAGTTTCCCCAGGAGCCGCCTTGTACAACCTCAAACACTTTATTACTGGTCAATTTGGGTTTCCTGCCCACTGTAAGTGGCAGTGCTGAGGGTCTCTAACTCTCTCTTGTCTCACTAATCAATATAAGCAGTCACTTCCACGGTATTTCCCTGCTACTCAGCAAGAAGGACGATAGCAACTGCCATTGGTTGTAAATAACTGTATAGCCTTAGTGTTACATCAGAAAGTAAGTTAAACCTCAGAAATAGGAGGCGGCTTTTATTTTGGAGTTTTGGGCTTCTTTTGAGATTTCCTCTATTTTAATTTTTCCCAGCGAGAGCAAAGAAATGCACTTGGTCCGATGCCGTTCCCAGTAACTGCCTCCTCGGCAGAGGCTAACCCGTCCCCTGTGCGCAGGGGGTAGCAAATGCCCATCAGCAGCACACGTGGCACTGCGCTCACTGAAGAGAGCTACAGAAAAATTCTATAAAGTGCCAACCACAGCTTTACAGTCACTGTATTACGGGTATGAGAAAGTCAGGATTAAACAATTATTGCCTCGCACTCACGCAGTAAAATTTGTTTATGAGGTAAATTTTAACAAGAAACAAACAGTTCGTGTTGTTTATAAGCAAACTCAAGCTGTAAAAACCAGGGAATGCTTTGTAAATACCAGTCCATGGGCCAGATGAGGTCCTGGAGGGGCACTCCCCGCTGTTTGCAGCTGGCTCTCACACGCACGCAGAACGTGACCAGCTCCAGCAGCCAGGTGAAATCGTAGCCAGTGGTTTTGCCCAAGGATGGCACAGTGGCAGAGTCTTCATTTGCTCATAAGGATATTTCTTCTCACAGGTCTTCCCTTTTGCTGCATGGAATGATCTCCTTGTAACATCCATACAAAAAATGGCCACACTGACCTACTAAAAAGATAAATCTATTATCTAACAGCAAATAATATCAAAAAGACTACGCTAAACACAACACAACAGTGTTGTATTGTGTACAACAAACGATTTTGATCTAAATGATCCCCAAATTCAATTCAGATTCATTTCACACTGCCATCTTGTTTAGTAGGAAATGCCCGTATTCTTAATCAGCACTGCAACATACCCTCTCTTTTAATGGAATTAATTCATTAGGTAGAGCCCCAGGAAGGTCCAAGGCTTTGTGGCCTCCCTCCAGTGCAGTATGATCGCACCATTAAGACGGAAGGCGGTGCAGCAGGGAGCAGCGACTCCAAGCTAGTTTCCACTGGCAGGGTGGCATGACACAGGGTATTGACCCTTCTGGACTCTCAGGGATGCTGCAGGTGATGGTTGGGCTCCGCTGCCTGAACTGTGTGGAGACTAAAGACCAACGCCTGAAAAGCCACAGCCCAAGACTGACGTGTGTTAGAGGGCCCACGCTGGAACATTGGAGACGCAGATGTACTGCCAGACGAGTCCACACCTAGGACTGTACCTGTGGCTGGCTCTTTGCAGGATAGCCATCCTTTCGCCTTTACAATCACCAAAGTGTGGACACTAGTTGAGGAATATCGATGAATACTATTACTTTCAATAAAATCCTACATACTATCACTTGGCATACTGTGAGGAAGGAAACACACCTTAGCTGATCCAGCTTTGCTAATCCATAACAAAGAAATAAAAAACCTGGGGGGGTGGGGGGGAGTAACATTGTTCTTTTGACTGCACACCCCACCGCCCCCCTTTAAAAGTGAATATATGCCTACTGCAAAGTATTGAGGTGAAAAGGGAGGTCTTATCATCCCTCTTCCCCCAGGATCTCTTAGAGTGTGTGTGTTTCTGTGGTGGTTGGCTTGTGGTTTCGTTGTTCACTACAGTTTCCCAGAGCCCTATATTTTACTGAAACATAAGTACAGGCCCACCAATTCGCTGACAAGCTGATCTATTGGCTCTAGGACACTGAGGGGAATTATGCTCCTGCCGCCCTGATGCTCTCCTTTGTTTAGAAAAAGAAGAGAGAAAGAGAGAGAGTGAAAAAAAAAATCCTCAATCGTTTAGTACAAGTCATTTTACATGCTGGGATAATGAAGTATAAAAATGCCTTCAAAGGACTGATTTCCTACTTTTAACTCACTACCAGCCGAGCTCTTTGTGAGGCCCTCTGGAACATGCATTCCCAGCCCCACTCAAACAAAAGAGCTGCGAATTCATTAAACTATTTAATTATGCCTTTTTATTTTTCTCCATTAGCAAGCCCTGCCAGTACAAAGTAAATAAAGCCACCATGGTCTTTCCCCAGCAGACACACTGACTGTTTTTATTCTTTATTCAGTTTACAATATAAAGGGCTATTTTTTCCCCCTCCTCCTATTCTTGGCTAGTTTCCTAATACAAGCCCTACAAACAGAAGCATCCAACTGTACATGCAATGCATGGAACTAGAGAGCAGCAGCAGCACTCAGCATTGCAAGCACATACCCTAGACAGCTTTCAAAGTACCAGCAGCCAACGGCAGCCAAACAGCACTTTACAGCCAGGCGCGGAAAAGATATTAGCTTTTTTTTTTTATACTCTAGTAAATTTGCTTTTTACATCTATTTCTTTTCAGAAGGGCTTGTTATTGAGCTTACTGTCCACAAATTCCATTGATCTCAGGCTGTGACTCAATCCATATGCTCACGCTTTGACACCAGCACAGCAAGCAAGCGATACAAATCCTGTTCAGGCTACAAACTTATTGATTTTATAGATTTCCCCCAAAGTTGTGATAATGATATATCATTGTTAAATTTGGTAGAACAAACTGCTTTCCCAATCTGTCAATGCGAGCATGAAAACCAATTCACAGCCTTGTTTAGAAGGCTTTCCCTTCAGAAGAATAACTACTGCTAGCGGAAGCAGATCACCAATACCCAGCCGCTGGCATAGGTTTGATGGATGTTACCTTTCCAGTTGCCCTTTCTTGACCTATAGCATGCTGGGTTCCCAGACTCGGCTCCTGGTTATGAGAACCATCCTTATTTTTCAGAAGCATTTTTCAAATTCATTATTTAAAACTTGCAGTATATGTAAACCATAATAAGAGCTTTTAAACACATTTCCTTTAAATATTTTAGGTGCATTAAGACAACATGAAAATTATTGATTTTAGCAAATCAGTTTTGCTTGTTCTGTTCCTGTGCTCACACAAATGGCAAAGCTACACTTTTCCCTTCCATGAGAGGGAGACAGAATACTGGTTTGAAGAGGAGCATCCTTGCTTCTTAATACATCACAGTTTCTCAACATAACAACAGTGAGAACAACAAAACACACCACTTCGCAACAAATGGCTTCCACTTTGAAACACACTCAGGCGTTTTCCTCGTGGCTTCTTACTGCCAAAGTAGAAACTTGATCCTACACTCAGCTTCTAACCAGCAAAAGCGGGTTCCATTCCAGAGGTATTAGAAAAAAGAAACTCAAGCTGTTTCTCAGGTTCTGAGAACATGACATAAGAAGTTCATCAGTCCTTATGTGCTCATCACAGGACAAAAATGCACTGATCAAAAAAATGTCTGCATGGTGCAGAAGATGTACGAAAACTGTAAACAGCTGTTGTGTTTTCAACAAACCATGAAATAGCTCTAACAAAATGGTTTGTTGGAATTACAATGTATGCTTTCATTCACACATTCTCCTCAAACTCTGAAGCAATTATTAGCACTCCAAAAAGAGATTTAGAATTCATGAACAAAAAACTTGCCAAAGAAATTGAAACCAATCAAGAGGCAAGAATTACAACGTTAGAAAACAAAATTTAAGAAATCCACGTGAATAAATAACACCTCTTTTGAAAACCTTTTCTCTTCTATCATGGCCTTTCTTTGTTATTTATCCATCTTCACTCAACATACAGCCCTTTAGCACTGGAAAAGCAGCTTAACTCATCCGACATTATGCCACTAGTTCAACATACACCACACAGCAAGAGCTTTATTGTGTTCTCCCAAGTCTTGCTATTGATACCTCCCCACATCTGGCGATACATCCCTAAGCATTTAAGCGCGTTCCTGGGACAAGAGCTCGGAGACAGATTTTGAAGGGCTGAATGTCTCCCACCACCAGTGCCTCTGCTTTCACTTGATTTAATTAAAGGTGATAGATGCTGAACTCTTTTACCTACCGTGGCTTTTTTTGGAAAGGGCATTCAGCAAGTTCAAAGATGGCTTTCTGAAAAGTCTGTCTGAACTTCAGAGCACTTCAAATTTGAGTACCTGCCTACAGTATCTCTTGTCTATCTTCCAACCAGGATAAGGAAGAACTCTAATATACTTCTCATTCATCTACGGTATTTTTGCCATTTTTTCTCACCAAAACAGAAACACCAGGCTAAGAGAAAGGTGATAGAACAGTCCATTGTCAAATTTTTTATTGTCACATTGCTGAGGAGCTGTGCTTCATGCTTCTCTTTCAACACATAGGCAGGACGGGGCATTACAACACGTCTTCACAAAAACAAGTTGTCTGTTTGCTGGACGGAGGAAGTACTATCAATAACACACTAAGCATTCGACTATTTTTTGTTTGAAGAAAGTGAAGACCTTAACAAAGACAAGTGTTGTTACTAATCTCACTTTGTGATGGGAGGGCTGGGACTTGCTGAAACTGTAGGACTTGCCAAAGGCCTTATATGAAACCAGCAATAAGGTAATGCCCAGTAATGAAGATCCTCATTCCCAATGTATATTATATCCATTCTGGATAAGATCAGCTTGTGTCTTCTTTCCTTAAATACATTCACAAAGGGAATGTCCTTGTAGTGAAAGGCAAACATGCTGCGGGACATACTAGTGGTCATCTCACATATTTCAGAGCAAGTGCAAGCACTTACAGGCAAGCCATCTTACTCTGTTATCCTCTTACTTCCTTACCATCCCTTCTGTTTGAGCTGCGTGTCTATGACTTTCATATTACTTGTTATTCCTTGTTTACTAGGCAAATAATAACTTTACCCCAGTCAGTCTGAGCAATAGTAAAGGTACCACATTCTCCTCTACTCATTTTCAGATTACCTTTCACACCACTTGATATATAGTTTATATGACTCCACAATAGGAAAAATCTGTTCTTGGTACTCTGTGGAATTTCCACTCAGGGTAATAGAACGTGTGTGAGGATTAACAGAACCTCGTGGTACTAGATGATTAGAAAACTCCTATCTGTCAGAAAAAGAGATAGGCAAGTCTGAATGTATAACCAGAATGTAAAGCCATCCAAAGAGTACAAGTACTTCCAAAAGTTATCTTAATTACTTCCTTGCCCCCCAAAAGCAACATATTTGGACAATTCACAGAATCTTAGCCTTTGATTAATTTTCTTGAAAAATAAAGTCTTTTCTTTCTTGCATCCCACTCTTTCTCACTCTCTTCTCTGCCCCCTCCCTCCCCCCCCCCCCAAAAAAAAAAAAAAAGAGAGAGAGAAAAGAAAAGGGGAAAAAAAAGCCTTCCTGATAATTGCACTGGTCCAAATGTGCAGGGGCTTTCATACAGAATGATGGCTTCCCTTGTCTCCTGCATTTGTTCATCTCCTTTGGGAGGAGCAATTTACAGAAAGCATTATCGATTTTTGCCATAATAGGTACAGAGATGCCTCACTGTCCCTGCTCAGCCAGCTCACTCTCTGCATCACAACTGTCAGGCCAGTTTGTGAAGCCCGTCATTATTTTTTTTCAAGTAAATCCATCACGGGAGTGGGGGAAAAGTGATGAAAATAAAATTATTTTCACCTTGCCATAAAAAAGAATGGCCATGTTCCCTAACAGAAATAAGTGCAAATGCTGTCAACTAAGAGAGCGGAAGGGAAATTCAAAGCAAATAAAAGCGGGTTGGGGGGGAGGAAGGAAAGGGAGGAGGGAGTGCGAGGAGGCATGGCAGTAGCTAATTTACTTTGAACACATTCTGGAATTTTCCTGTTAAAGCCGCTATTTACAACTCTTCCAGTTGTTCTCCATGTTCTCATTTTTCTGGAAGCATTGAAATCTATACTTTATACAGGTATTTTCTTTGGCTTTTAGGGTGTTGAGGAGATTGCGGGTTTTGTGATGCAATTATTAAATATTATTGGTCTGCAGGATGAAATCTGCCTTTAAACCTCCCTCTGAATGCAGACCACCCACCCACCGCCAAGATTACCAACTGCACTCCGCTCCTTTGTGCGCCGAACGGTTTGGGGTTTTTCTCCCACTCCCTGTTCACCAGGGGCAGGCTGAGGCCACTAAACTCATTCTGTCCCTGATCAGCATGTGAATGTTGAGGAATACTTACTTCAAATATTTCTGAAACTAAAAAAGCCTTTTAGAAATCACATCTAAAAACAAACAATCCCCCCCGCCCCTCAATTGCATTACTGACTCTCAGACAAGTCCTTTGGTATTCATCCCTCCTCCTTGATTAGTTTTTGCTGCACCCTTCATGTTGGTCACTTATCTCACATCTTGAAGGTCACAGTCTGTAGTACCCTATTCCAGCGGCCCTGGGTTGTTTTTTATTCCTGAAGACAGCCTTGTTTTGGGCTCAGAAGGTTTAATCCAAGAATTGGCTCTGGATCTAATTCCCAGATCCTCAGTTCATTAGCCATGAAAAGTGATAGCTGCTTAAGATTTTTATGAGACATTGTTCCAAAAGCGGACCACAGAAACTGCACAATTACCCAGCACATTGTACAAAGCCCTGGCTGCCTTTGGCACTGACACAAGGAGCTTGATAGCAATCAAACAGCTTAATGAAAAGCAGCAAGTTTGCTCTTGGTAAGGAGCAAGGAATCTGTGAAGTTTGTTTCCAAGTGGTGCTTTCTGTAAGGACACTTGTTAGGATAAAATTTAAATCATCATACCCCTACTTCAGGAGCACTGCCACTGAAGGATACACAAGTTGTCTTTTTGAGCCTTTCACACAAGCACTTGCAAACATCCAGCATTTAAAGCTCATCTGTCTTGTCCCTCTGGACTCTCAAGCAGATCTAGATATTAATGCTGAAGCTAGTCATTCATTGCAATCAGGCCAGGCAAATTGTGAGAAAAAACAGCAAGGCAGCTGTACAGAAATATCAGGGAATTTCTTTTAGTCAGGGTGGAGCAAAACTAGAATAACCAGTCCCATGTCCAAGAAATTACAAGGATGTGATGCAGAGCAGCAAGATGCAAGAGGTTTAGAAGTAAAGTGGATACTCCGTTGAGTGGTGGATTAAGACTAAATGTAGCCAGATCCAGTCCAGCTAAAGTGCTTTCAACAACTCCTGGGCTCCTCCACCTGCCACACAACCAACAGAAATACCACCTGCCTTCCCTCCCTCCAGCCCTTCTCCAGCAGGACTCGGACCCCTGCCCGGCCTCCCACTGCCGATGCCAGGCCAGAATGAATTGGGATGGTGGGTTCCCTCCAGGATCAGAGTCCAGGTCTTTAAATCCTGCCTTAATCCACTGCTCAGCCCGTCCCATAGCTGGCTGCATTGTGGCTAAGCATGGCAGCATGTCCTGGAACAAAAGGAAGTCCGTGCTCTGCGAACTTGGTGCAGACTCCCAGCGCCTGGGATCTGCTATCCCCAATTCCCCATGGACATTCCCAGGGCATTAAATAGATCCCACCACATTGGGAACCTGAGATACCTCATACAGAGGAGATCTCCCTGCCCTCAGGGATTGTCCATGCAGAGAATTAGTACAGAGCTAGCTAACATTCTCACCTCAAATTACCAAATTACTGCAATTTCCCCATGCAAGTTTTTTTGAAATCCCCAGGCTCAGCACCACATTGCTCACTTGTTTTGTGTCTTTGCACCCACAGTCATTGCACTGACAGACTTCTGTGTTCTGCAAATGTTTCTGATCTGTTCCTCATTGGACATGTTAATGTAAAAAGCTATATATAAAGAAGAAAATTATACATAAAGCAACCAGCCAGGTCTTACTAGGTATGTATATATTAACATGAGATAACATTGCTGTTTGCAGTAAACAGACAGCATCTTTCCTGGGAATATTTTCAAAGGAAAGTAAGTCAGACCTTGGAGACAGTGAAGGTGTGGCAGCAGGAATGGCACAGGCTCAGAGGTGCTGTGCTCTTGTCCTTCAACCCTCCCCCAGCCCACTTCAGAGGGTACACAAGCTTTTTGCATGCCTGAAGTAGCTATACAAAGACATACTAGGTTTCCCACTAGAAAGCAAAAAATAAACTTCACAATATAGATCAAGCATATCAAGAAATTTTAGCTAGTTTACTAAATGTAGAAAACAGCTATTACTGCTATTTATCTAATACGCTCTGCTGTGCAAACAACAGGCCCAATTTCAATAGCAGGGTAATTCTGTCAATGAATTACCATCCTAAGGGAAAAATTAGTTTAAATTAGTTTCGTTTGTTCTTTTGCTCTAACAAGTACATTCAAGATTTTAATTGTTTTTAAATGTCGTCTTTTTGGTGCATACGCACTAAGCGTTGTGTCAGAGCAGGTGGCTACCTTATGTCTCTCTCATTTAGCCAATATTGCACTCCACTTAATTCATACATATGTTCAGACACATGCATACACACCCAGAACAGATGTATGCACAAAAGCACACAGACACATATGTGGCTGCTGTTTAATAGAACAAGTACAGTAAAAACAATAGGACTGGGAAAATTTGGAAAACAGCCTGCAGAAAAATAACTTTCATTTAACTTCTTAATTTTAAACTATATTAAATTAGCCATGATCACAAGAGAAGTATATGCTGAAACCAGACAGGTTCATGTGTTTGATGCCCCAAAGTTTACATTTTGGAACAAATAGGTTTTCATTTTGTATGTGCAATACACGCAAATCACCCCTCTTCCCTTTGAGTTTGGAAAATGCTGATAATGTTAAGCATGGCTTCACTCTGAAAAATCACTACAGAAATGGCAACTTCTTACTCAAAGATTCTCTCCCTTTGTGTAAACAGGGTCAAGCATGTTGACTTGAGCGTCAAAACAGCCATTTACCAATTTTTAGCAATTCCATGTCAATACAGATAATAGTAAGGGTGCAGTGCTGTATGACTTCACATCAAACACTGCTTAGTTTACTGAGCTCTAATCAGTTTTAACCAGTGTAAATCCACTGAAAATAGTACAGGGGTCTGCGGAAATCAGCAAGTGCCCGATTAGCCTTTACAAGGCTAAAAACACTTGAACTGAGGAAAGGGGGGGAAGGAAAAGAGGGGGAAGAAGTTCAATTCTAAGGACATGCTTATGCAAGAGAATAGACATGGATCTCACCAGAGGTGATCTATCTGCACAGATGCAAACTTCTGCTAGAGACACACTGAAACTGGTTTGAATCACTCAAGTACAGTTTACTATATTCTGACAATGCTCATAGGAGAACCGGCTGAAGTGTGTTTTCATTAAATTTTTGCAGCTGTCTGATTAGACCGATTCTCATAGCTGAAGAAGGTTTCCTAACACCGACAGCTTCCAAAGCACCGCAGTGCGCATCCCGGTGCTGTGAAGCAGGAGGTCCTGCACCAGCCTCGCCAGCACAGACCCTGCACCCCTCGGAGGCAGCGCCCGAGAATTTCCCTTCATTTTCTAAGGGTTAAGTTTGCTTTGACCACACAGTAATTGCTGGGATCACCCATGGCTTTTAGTTTTGATTTGGTTATTTTGGGTTTGGTTGGTTTGTTTTAAAAGAGGCAGCAGAATTAGTTTCCCGAGTGTCCTTCTACACTCCTTGGGTTTGTCAGAAACGTGAATCCCACTGTTGGTCAAATCTGCATTTTAACTGCTTCATTTATTTTCATGTTTGTTAAAGTCTGACAACATCATGCCACGGCTCTCACCTGAAGAGAACTGCTCATCTCAGAAGAGTTAAGTAGAACAGGAAGTATAATTTAGATAGATATTTAAATGTGCATATAGGGTGGGTGATGCACCCTTCTCTCAGATAAAGATCCATTTATTGAATTTCCTTGGGTTTGGTGGCCCATGGAATAAAGTTGGAGAAAAGAAACATCTCTAATTTTGGGGTGGAATTGAAATAAGAAGGGAGTATATAAGTGGGTTAGTTGTGGAAAAAACACACTCTGGCTTGAACAGTAGGGTAGAAATGAAGTCTGCTGTGCTTTCTTTGTGTTCAGCCTCTGGCTGTCCAGCTGGTAACCAGATCATGTGGAACGCAGGCCTCTGAAAGGTGGAAAAAGATCTGAAATATGAAGCACTGCTGTTTTACTGCTAATTCAATAGGAAAAAAACCCTATAAAATATTAAAGAAAGTATTTAAAAATATATTAAACACAATTTGTACCATAATAGCTTAACCTGACATCAAAATGCGGCTTACAGCTTGTTTGTCCTAAGTTTCATAGTGTGGATAACAGAATAACAGGCAAAATGTTCCATACAGCCTCCAGCATTTGACAAAATAGGATTTGGGCTTCGTTAAAACAAATTCCAGGTGGAAAATTGGGCATGCTGATAAAAGCAGCGCAGGAAAGAGTGTTAGCTCTGATAGGGTAGGATGGGTATTGAATTCACTCTTAACATTACAAGACTTAATTAAAGAGGTTGACCTGAGGACCCCAAACAGTGACAAGCTCAGATAGCCATTCCTGGTACAATGCAGTGTTACTAAAGTTAATTCTTTTTAATATGACTCAAACTGGAATGTATATAGAATATCCTAATTCAGGGGAGAAACACGGAGTGTATACTGCATCACGGCTCACAAAGTAAACCAAGGAATACACATATACAGATAATGCATACAAATATTAGTGTATTTGAATATAGACTAGTTATCCAATGATGACTGATTTTTATTTATGAATCAGAATGCTTTTATGTATTTTCCTATGGTCATAATCATCATCTCTCCCATGTCCCTTCTTAATCAGAAGAAACCAAAAGGACAGTATAAGGGTTTAGGAACACCCTTAGTTCTTGCGTCTGTGTGCATTGTGGTCTATGGTTTGGTGCCAACAGCTCCCAGCCAGCACTTATGCTTACAACCAATAATATATAATTAATAAATAGTATTCTTGAAAGGCTTAAATTAATAGATATTTTAAAGACAATTTTTTCTCTAATTTTTTGGCCTGAATTTCAGTCACGCACACGCTCTGACACCTGTGTTCAAAGTTGGTACCTGTTGTCCCTTACCTGCCTCCCACTCGCTATTGCCTGTCGCATTTTTCATGTAAACTAACAAGAAGCTGCACAAAAAGTGAACCCTAAATTCAAGATGAAACATTCCTTAAGAAAGATTTATGGAGAGGAAGTGACTTGCATGAGCGGGGAAAAACATGGACAGCAGTGGGGCATCACTGTCAGTGCCTGTCCTTAATCCCCATAGAAGATTAACTGTTAAAACTCTGTGCTCAAATGCCACCAGTGTTATATTGCCATGGGTTCCTAATTCACTTCCAAACAGGATGCTTTGCCTTTGCTTGTGTATCACTTACCTGGAGACTGGACAAGAGGAGATGGGACCAGAGCCCATCCGTAGCTGTGACTTGGACACTTTCCTACACGGACTGACCTACAACTATGGATGAGGTTTCCTGAAAGGCAGGAGATGTTCAGGCTAGAAACGTGCAGCTTGCTACCCTTCATCCCCACAGACCTAACCCTTTGGCTGCTTTCCACCCACAGCAAAATCCCACAAAACGTGCTGGGCTCACGTGCAGCAAAGGAACACATTAACTGCGCTTCCCATTTTGTTTATTCACCCTTCCCTTTCCAAGTAAGCAGAAAATAAAAAGCTAACCCAGCATTACAGCAGGGTAAAACTAAGTGCTGCACTTAGGACACCAGCGAAGGTGCCCCGGGAAGTGCCTGGTGGACAACTCCTGAGAGAAACAGGCAGCAACATACCAGGAAGGGTCTGGGAGCATCGTGCGCTGGTGGCCATTACGTCAGCGGGGCACATTGTGTTTGTGTTCGGTTCCTGCAGTTTGGGGACATGCTGCATCTCCTCTGAGGTGTAAATATGAATGTCATTTTCAAAAGAAACTGCAGCGTGTCCCCTCATCCTTACCACTACCTTCTATATCCCTTATTTAAATATCTCCATGATAGAGTTTGTCATGCCTCAGGAAATTTAGCCAAAATAAAACAAAGATATGCTGAAAACTTTGGAAATCATAGAACTTACAACATCTGCAGAAGTTAAGGTGTTAAAAAAAATTATTTTCCCCCTTTGATAGCTTCCTCATTCACCAAAACAGACCTCAGTCAAAAATCTACAAAAAGAGTTTTTGAAGGAAAACATAGTAAGCCTAGAAAACATATGGCAAATCAAATTTACAACAATAGAAAAAGTGTAATAAAAGTTTACTTCTTTTGAAGAATAAAGATGTATTTTTAAAAGCTTTCTATACAACACAGAAATTAAGGTACAATTCTAAACTAAACCTCACTTCAGCACAAGACTGAATAGAGACAAGCAGCAAATGGAAGTCAGCTTCGTAACTGTGTACCGCCCTAATCATTAAAAAGATCCTCTGATAATCCTTGAAAACACCAAAATGAATAATTCTATGGGTGAATTCAATGCAGTGTCTTATGCGACTCTCCATACTGCTGCATTGAGAACATCCTGAACTGCCAGTTGCACTCTGATGGCCCACCTTAAAACCTGTGGTATTAGGGTAGAGCATAAGAATAAGGCATCGTCCTATAAGCATAGCAGGGTGACCAGATCGCTCCTGTGATTGTTCCGGTATGCAAGACATACTACTGAAGCTGTATTTCTCTGCTCTCTCTGAATTACTGTAGCAAATAAGAAGAGCACATACAAATGGCTGTGCTGGGTCCAACCAAATGTCCACTTAGTCCCGTGTTCAGCATCCAACAGTCATCAAAAACAGGTACCCAGGGAGGAGTGTAAAAATAGAGGAGGCATATAGCGATACTTCCCTCAAACGCTCTCCCAGGCTCCAGCAGCTTGTTGCTCAGAGACCTCCCGAGCAGAAGGGGTATGCTTGTGTTTAATATCTCTTGATGGATATCTTTTTCCGTGCACTTGTCCAGTCTCCCTTTGCACCTATGTAAACTTACAGTATCCATCATATTTGAGGGGCTCAAAGAGGAAACTTGCACCATGTTTTCTATACTTCCCCGTTTATTTGCAACATGATTGAACAGGTTGTTGCTTTAAAAGGACAGAGCATGTCTTACTGGTGACCAATCAATGCCTTATCTCTAAGTGCCAACGAATCTTAAACCCAGACTCACATTTTCATTTCAGTACAAGTCACTCATTTGCAGTACACTTTGTCATTCCTGAAGGGACTGTCTTTTGTGGTCTCACTTTCCAAGGGCTTGTTCTCTGTTTAGTGAATTTTGTGCATAGTTTAACACTTTATGAGTTTTCCAGTGCCTTTCTTCAGGAAGTCTGTATGATGTCAGCCAGAATTCCTATTTAACTCTATGATTTCCCTTCTTTGCTATTAGAGAAATTATTGGAACCTTGTTTTTTGAAAAAGCTAGATAAATAGCAAGGAGGCAAGAGCTATCAGTGTCTTTGCGCGATGAAGTAGTAATCCTCCCTGCCCCCTCAAAAAAAGAGAAAGAAATCCAGTCTAATATCTCCACTAATGTGCAGTTGTGTCCTTGGGTATGAGCTGGGCTCTCCCCTGTATGAGGATGCAGGTTTCGCTGTTACCATCATGTATATGTATGCTTGTTCTTTTCAGAACTTAACAAATGCAGTATCTTACTTGCCTTTAACTTTCTATGCCTATGCACTATGTGCTTACACTTACCATGTTTTAAAATTGTGTTTTCTTGTTATATTTTTAAAAATTATTACAGTGTAGCTACCAGAGACCCCTTCCCTTACATGTAGTAGGTAAGACTCCCTGCTTCATTTGCTCTCGTTATGTGAGAAGCCATGATAGCCACTGCTTCATCATGCTTTAAAAATGAAATTAAGTGCTCTTCAGCACTATGTTTTTTTGGCTAAAGAATCCATCGCAATTTATGTATTCACCTTAGCTAACAATGAATAGAACCAAAATTCTGATTATGCAAAGAGTCCAACTCAAAACAGTTAAAAAACAGTCCCGCAATCTATATAGGTTGACCTCTGATGGCAAGGTTAGAAGCATTTTTCAGAACTACAAAGAGTGACTTCTGTTCATCTCAAATACTACCCAAGCATACCATGTTTGATGTTGCATGTTTATTATTGTTATTTCATATTTATATTGTGGCACCATCTTCAAGTTCTGTACCAATGAAAGGAGTGACAGCAACTGCCTTAAAGAACTAGCAAGTTAAATGTCAAGCTATAGAAGTGGATAAAATTAGTAAGCAGGGCCGGATAGGTGACAGGGGAGAGCATGTACTAACCATAACTGGATATGAACAACTTGCAGCAATTGAGCTGCACTGCTCACAGCTCGCTGTTTGCTCGGCCATTACCAGGCTGCAGTCTTTAGTAGGCAGAGATGGTTTTTTAGGAGATGTGAAAGAAAGGAGGGGAGAGGCCTTGGGGACTTGGAGTGCTTTTCTCACTCTTTAATGACAGTATTGGAGAAAGTGCAAAAATACTCATCAGAAAAGCAAGTAATCGGAGAGGATGAGAATGAGGGCAGGCATCCAAACAAAGCCATGACAGAGAAGTAGGCTTTGGCAAAACTATAAGGGGATTGAAATAAAGACAGATTTTTGTCAGATGCAGTGGAGCCAATGAAGGGCCTTAAACAGAGCTGTGACGTAGTCAGAGCAGTGAAATCATCTCATTGAGCACATCTGCAGCAGATCTGAGAGGAGCAAGGCTGCTGGAGCAGGGGCAGGGTGATCATTGCCGAGACAGAGCCGGGGCCCTGGGAGCAGACAGCAGATCCTGGGTGAGAAAGTTTACAGCCTTGACACAAATCAAAGTAGGCTGGCATATCAAAGTTAAAGCCAGGCTTATGAGATAGAGCCTGTGGGTGTCTTGAGAGCAGAAACAACAAAATAACAGTAATGGTGCATGAAGTTCGATTTGGTATAAAATTACTACCTCTGCTTTATCAAGAACGCATCACCTCCCCATCTCTTGTGCACTGATCACCTGCCAGTTTCCATTTGTCTCTGCATCTAAACCTACAGAAATTTTCTGCCCATACGGAGTCCTCGATCACTTAGTTATCTGTAGACATATGGCTATTAACCACACACGCATTAACTAAGGCATCAGATCATATATTTTTCCATATAGATTTGGATCTTTTGTGGCTCAGATGCACAGATGTACATTTTCGGACCAAGACTACTCAAAAAATTTTCACTAGCAGCTTAATTCTGAGAGGTGACTCCCACTAGAAAAAGTGTTAAGTTTCATCCATAAGTTCAGCTGGATTTGCAGGAGGTTCAACACCATAAATTCTATAATCCACAGTTTTGGTCTCCTGTTTCTTCTGCTACCGTCTGACTGCTCATCCAGGATTTTCTAAACAATACAGCCAACAGTCTGATTATCTTTCTCAAACCTATGTGTAAATGTCTACAGACTGCAAATTCCTCCGTGGAACCCACGTGACACACCGTGTATCAGTCCACTTGTAAAAGACTGAACTGTCTGCCTTAGGGCATTATAGATTCTCCTAATCCTATCTGAGACAAGTGCAGAATGTACATCTGACTTTTCCCTCTTAAATTAACCAACTGATGCAAAGAGAAGGATTCCCAACCTTGGTCTAACCATCATAACTGCTGTTTCATCTCCTGCTACGTTTCACTCCTGCTCTTCAGACAGACAAGATGCAGTTAAGAATGGGCTATCTCCTGTTGCTTACGTAGCTGATGTTCAAACCCCTGACGTCAGAGGATATAAACTTCTATTTAATGCTACTTTGATTCCTTTTCCAGAAATAACAAATATTCCCTGAGACAGTTTAGGGAGAATTACTGGCTACATTGTGCCACAGAAAGATCACAGGTACATTACAGTTTCCACTCTTGGCTCCCCCGGTGCTCATCTTTCTCTTGGTCCTGGATGTGCTATGTCAGCCATAATAGAGGGGCTTCCAAACTCCACAGCCTCCATGGTAGTAGGACAACTATTGTTATTGTGATAGGGCATCTTAGTCAAAGGAACCATACAAAGCCTGACCTGCTGTCTTCATTTGCTGTTCATGTATCTTTAAATCTTTCTCTTCTCATCCAGTGACGACAGTGCATGTCTCATTGCTATCCATGGACAAACAGCTGACGTTTTGTGCTACATAGACTTCCCTCTATGTACTCTGCCCCAGAACAACTAAAATACGCAGGGAAAAATTGTAAAAATGCTCAGCTTATCTTTCCACAAAGACAATGGAGTAAGAGGACTCTTCCACTAGAAATTTCACAGCTCTGATGGGTGGGAGATGCTGGGGAAAGCCATGTGCTAAGAGCAGCGAATGCTGCTGTTACCACAGAACGACCAACCTCCATAGCAGCAAAGCACAGGCAACGGGCAGGCAAGCGTACTCCATGGTTACAGCTATTCATACTTCAGAAAGTAGCTAGGAAAAAACTGAGCAACTTGGCCTTTTCAGCCTTTGGTATGACAAGCCAGAAAGAACTTCAAGGTCTCAGAAAAGCCTTGTGGCAGGTCAGGCTGCCACAGGGATCGTGGTCCAACTTCATGCTGCAAACAACCCGAAGGGAGAGCAGCTTGCCATCAGTACCACCAGATCATCTTTCTTCGTAAAAAAGAAACAAAAACCAAACCCAGAGCAAAATGCCCCAAATAAGTCCCCAGGAAGAAGAGCAGGTCTCGCACCCATGAGCCAACCTACCCCTCCACCACCTCAGTCAAGGCAAAATCCACCTCTCGCTATAGGTGTCGCTGTGGACCTATCCAGAGCACCTGGAACATCGCACATCTGTGCACGATAGGGAGCAAGGGAAGAAGAATGAATACTTGAAAATTAATGATGTCAGCCTGTCTTCATATATCAAGCTAATTTGAAAGGGCTTTAATTTTCTTAAAGGATAAAAAAAGGTTTCTTTGCTAGATTAAACTTGCAATTGTCATTCATATATTGTTTATAAGGTACTCATCTCCTCACTCTGTATTTTTTTGTTTTTGATTTTGTATACTAGTTAGCAGTGAAGACTTGTCTGCGTGTATCAGAAGGAATAAAGAGAGAAATGTCCTTAACTGTCAGTTTTAATAAGAGGAGTCAACATGCCTCTATTCAGGTTAAATATTGCCCTGTCACATTTCAATAGAGTCAACAGATTTTTTAAAGAAAAGTCAAAAGCACTGTGTTTGCAAAAAATAATAATAAAAAACCCTACCCCCCACCTCCTTGTCATAGAGTGTCAAAGCCCTTCTTTATTTGGGGGGGCGTGGAGGCAGGACAGAAAATTCTTTTGTAAAATGTGAAAAATTACTACTCATAATTGGCACTGACATGAAAAAGGTTGGGTTTTTTTGTTAGAAAAACAAAGAAAATCTCTAATTTAATAATCACCTGCAAAGTGTTATTGTGATGGGAACAAAAAACACACAATCAAAGTCATCTCTTTTAAGTAACTATAGTGTTTTTAAGCAATCACTGCACTTTACTGCAGCTCATACACATAAACTGATGATGTGCAAAGTATAACAAGACACTCCAAATTCCTGAAGTAAAGTTTCTCAAATAACAAGTGACAAGCTACACAGAAGAAGAACAAGAAAGAATCTGTCAGGTAAAAAGCAATCACCAAAATGAAGTAAAAGCAAGAGATTCCACAGTGATAGATACCATGTGAAAATTTGCGAAAGTTGACTTAATCTACTGGGCAGAGTCCGATCTTCCCGACAGCCTGGTAAGGAAGGCCTTCATGACCTTCACATGCAAACTCACACAGGGTTCATCCTGCCTGGTCAAGGCTGGTCAAGTTCTATGCAGAAAGATGCAATACAAAGCAGATGTCTTGTAGAATAAAACACAATTTAAGAGTTCCTAATTGACTTCCAGTGACAGTGTTTGAAGTCCAAGATCATTATTTGGAATTACGTGTGCTTTACTTTCTTTGCTGAGGAGAAACACTGTTTAGAAGGTAGTTCTTGGTCCATGCTGCCTCAATTCACAATCACAATGTAGTGATAATTAATAAATAAGAAGGGAATACAGACCTTGGGAACTCATACACTGTTCCAGAACCAGACAAGAGGAGAATGATAATGGAACCACTTCTCAGGAGAGTGGTGCGAACCAATTCATAATGCAGCAATCGCACCTGTCCTGGCGGCCATCCTCAGTGCCGGGGACGCAGAGGGATGGACAGCTGCGGTTTCAAGCAGCGCCTCTGGAGGCCTGCTCCATGCCTCCCCGCAGAGCCCCTGCTGCCGACGCTGTCCCGAAAAGGACAGCCCATTTGGATCAACTCAAGAGCCTCATAAATCCTCAAACTAGATGTGAGCCTTCTTTTTCACAGGGCAATCACTGGGGGTGACACCATGCCCTGCATTTGGGGAACATGCGGTATTTCACAGAAATCCCAACATCTGTAAAACTGGTTTCATGCAAAGTTTCCAAAGCAAAGCTCACATAGGTCAGTGATGCCAAAAAAAAGCTCCTCTCAGTTCAGGTAACTCAGATCCCTAAAATCCAGGTGGTTCCCGAGATTCTGTTTTACAAGCCATCTGCCAGATGCTTACATTTCATTTCACAGACGGTCTAATTTTCATGAAATGGCCCTAAGATTTATTCAGTGAAACCAAATCCTGCTGCGTGTAAAGCCGGGAGAGGCTGAGCGGAAAAGCAGAGCTCGGCTGCTCCGTTTGCCTCCCTTGCAAAGGCACGCGGGACAGGACGACGTGCTCAGGATGGGTTTTCCATCCTGCTCAGAGTACGCTTCCTTCGGTGCCTGCTCCGTTATTTGCAAATTCAATAACCAGCGCCCTCCCCTCCGACTTGCTTCCGTGCCAGCTGCTGTCAAGAGAAACCTCTCCAGGAACCCGGCCGCTCCACAGCTGGCACTGGGGACAAAAGGCTCGTCCCTTCGCCGGCGTTCCAGCCCCAGCCCTGCACAGCTTCAGCAATCGAGGGACGGTGGCCCTGCGTTACACTGCGCCCCAGGAGCGCGTGGCACTTGGGAATGCCCACCCCAGCCGCCAAGACCAAAACCTGAAGGGGCACAATGGAGTTGTAACAGACTTCTGAAAAAAAAAAATATATATATATACTGGCAAGCAGAAGTATTTCATGTGAAAAAAAAAAAAAAAGAAGAGTGAGAGTAAGTGGGTACTTTCTTAAGGAAAGGCAGCAACTCCAGAGAACAGCAGTTCTCAGCTTCTCCAAAGAACGCACAAACTGTACCATGCTTCCTCGGTACCCAGACTTCTCACTTTAAAAGCGGAAATTGATAAATCAATGTCATGCATAAAGATCATCAAGGAAATGCTCTGCCAGATTGTTTAACAATAGAACTGTTTTCTCATGAAAATTACTTTTTTCAATTGTTCCTAAACTTACAGAAATACGCACTAAAAAAAGAGAAACTCTAATTATCTGTGGAAAGAGTAGTTTACCTGAAAGTGGTGCACGCTTCAAAAGCCATTTTCAAGTTAAAAGATCCGTCTATCTACATACAGATATCAGATTAAGTTGGTCCCAATATTCAAAAAGAGTACTTCATTAGAATATTAATCAAAATTACATTTTCTTGCTTTACAGCATGCAATTTGTGAAGAAATCAAAACCAGAGTGACTTTGTCTTGAAACAGGGAGCTCTTTGCTCCTGCTACTTTCTTGGTAAATATTTATCTTCTAAATGGCATGTGGGCTTTCACAACTGCAACAAATTCTTTCATTCTGCCCTGGCTGCAACACTGCATACTAAAATAGGAAAGGAAGCAAACCTTGGAAGACCCATTCTAAAGACACAGCAAGACATGCTGGAGGTCTGGATCTCTGTTTTGGAATTCAACAAGTGATATTTTCTAGTATCTTAAATTTTTTCTCCTGCTTTTTTTTTTTTTTTAATTTTGCACAGGTTTATATGATAACATCTTCTTTGCCCAAGCAGCCAGGGCCTTGGTAAGGTCCTTCTCTATGGCAGAGGAAATGCTTACTAGGTCAACAGTATGTGCAACCCATTCTTGTTTATTTACTTGCTATCAAGCTCTTCCTAAAAGATGCTTTCAGCTTTGTATTCTTCTATAAATGAAGTAAATTGGGTAGAAATGGAGATGGTTTAATCCCTCCCACTCATTATCTAACATCTACAGCAGCAGATGATGTTGCACATCTGAACATTTCCCATTCCTGCAGGATGCACTGTCATTACTGAAATTATGACCTGATGTCACAGGAAGTTAATTTTCCTTGGCGTTTCACTTTAAATTTAGCCTTCCAGACGCATACTTTTCTGAAGCAGACATTGCTAGTGTGACTTCATATAAACAGACAAGAAATATTTCATAAATTAATCTTTGTAAGACAGGGTTCATTAATCTGTAAAAGACTCTAGTTGTATGTTAACCCAAAGGGCATAACACTGAAATTCTGTGATGTCTTCTGACGTACAAAAGTAGTTCCAAATTTGCAGTCATTATCCAAATAAGCCTCTTGATAAGTCAAAAGCAATCATATACTTGATTTGTGAAAAAATGCAAAGAAGTTTCACTAAATCCTTAGCTTCACAGGTAATATACATCTAATTGTACAGCTTTGTATAAAGTGGTGATTAATAATGGGTTTAGGTATTTTTGCTCAATATATGCAGGCATTATAACGTATCTAGCAAAGCCTACAATGGCAAATGCAGGACCCAAAAAATATTTAGTATTTTGTTCAGAAAGTTTTCCAAAACTAATTCTTTAGCAATTAAAAAACAACATGGTGCTCACCACTCAAAGGATATCTCTTAAATCCTTTCCACATTTTATCAGGCTTGCCCCTTTTTTCCCCCCCCACCCCTCCCTTTTAACTTCCTCAATTTGTATCTTTCCCATCCTGATAAATATCTAGAACTTTCTGGAGTTTGCATAGAGATGATGAGTTGGAGCTTGGGGTTGGGTTTTTTTTCAGAACTAAAGTGAAAAAGGGTAGAAGACACTCCAGAATTTATCCTAAGATTTACTAAAACTCTTATTTGTAAGTGCATGTTTGACCATGCCCACAGACTAACTATGTTGACAAGCAAAGGGCCATGCATAAGCAATTCCCTAACTTGCATCTGCAGCCGTAACAGTTTGGCACACAGGCAAGTACTCTATTCTTTCTCTAGGTGCACTTATGAAAGTCCCACGAAAATCTCAACCTGTATATTTAAGAGAGTTCACTGTCTAGCAAAGCTTGGAGCCTTTTTTTCTTTCTGTGCCAGCATTGTTTTCATTAAGCATAACAGTTTTTCCTTTTTTTTTC
>VZTL01042721.1:1209-28024 GCA_013400535.1 Scopus umbretta
GTAAAACTGCAATATAAGAAATTCAGATAAAATCACATGGGCCAAGGTTCATTACACCTAACTTTAGGCACTGACACAATAGACACAGACTCCAGCACATCTAACATTAGCTAGAGTGAGTGGAGAGAGGAGGTTGTTTGCAGAGAGTGATCTAGACTCTAGGTGGGTTGTTATAGGATATATCTAGCTCTTTCCATAGAGTCTATGAGAAGACTAAAGTCCTAATATGCATGCTTCGCTATAAGCATTTAAAGTAAGGTAAACCAAGTACTCCCATCTAACTTCATTTCGGACTGTGTGTGTGTCTCTATTCTCTCAGTAGTCATACCCTGATCCTCCTTAAAATACTATTTCTTCATAGAATACAATGTATGTGAAATTATTCTCTGAATACACAGAAATGACCTGATTATACAAGAATTTCAAAATGAAGGGAACAGAGAAGAGATATTTAGGGGACAAAGTGATTGGAAGGAAGGTGAGATTGACAGCACAATACTCAACATTTTTCCCCCATTAGTAGTAAGTAAAATCTATGGTGTATCTGTGCAAAGTTTGAAATGTGGATGACATTATGGCTTCATCATCTTCAAAATGTCTTTACTTCTTTTATTGTGAACATGCTTTTCTAAAAGAAGTGAGAAAGCCACCTACTCAGGCTTCCTGTCAATCAGTTACCAATATCAAGTCCTTCACAGCAAGGTACAATAAACTTTTAGTGGACCATTACATACCATTGGGCCCATGGATGAACTTTCCTTCCAATTCAGTTACATATTGTCTTTCATGCAGTCCTAAGCTTTTGTTGTTGTTGTTGTTGTTGTTGATGCAGAATATCCTAGAAAATTCAAACAGTGTAATTTTCCTAACAGAGGAGGGCTCCAAGTTGAGAAAACATGAGAACATGTGGGGTTTTTTTAATTTAATATCTTCTTTTGAGGAATAGAGGAATGTCAGATGCGAAGTAGAATGCATCTCTCCCTGTAAGTCTGCTAGAACTTTCTCAAAAAGTTGAGACAAGCCTTTCCACATGCAAATCTCAAGTCAGTATGATTCATAGATGAAGTTAGCAACTCTCCCTGTTCATGTTTCTGCTGTTCCATTCCAGCACTTTCTGTTAAAAAAATCATGTTCTATATACAAATAAAATAGAACTGCTCAACCAGCAGAACTCAACATATGGTAAAAAGCAAAACTACACAGACAAAAGCTTGTCTGGTCACTTCGGTATATCTAATGTCCACAACGATGTTATACATTAAAAGCAGCTTCCATGTTTAATGTACTTATTTGCTTATTTGCATTTTTGATGTAAATACACAGGTTTTTTCAATCTTTGCAGCATTATCTATGTATTTACAGATTACTCTTTCCTTTAGTCTGAACACCTCAGAAAAATATTTCTCTTATTTCTATGGCTATATGAGGTAGAATGCATGTATGCAGGTGGTGTTACAAAAAGAGGTATTTGTCAATTTTGTCCATTTTAGGTACATATTTTTGTTTGGTATAAATCATTACGTCATCATAGACTTTACTGTTGATGAAGTTATTTACTTCACCTGGGGCTGTTGTATTTATGTTGCTTTTTTTTCCCCAATAAGCTGTTGGCTAAGAGTATGCATTGTAATTTCACTTCGTATGTATATCTATACATAAGTAAAATAAGCAAAATGTCACCATCCATTCTGAAATGCAAAGCCAGAGCATTCAATCTTAAACCTATGGTACTTTTAAAAATATTGCTTTACAGTCTTGGATTTTGATATTCATCTTCAATACTTTTTATTTTCTTATTCTGAGTAGCAGAAAGTTCTGCCTTCAGTTACACCAGAAATGAAGAACAAATGGATGTTAGAAGCTAGGCACAGAAAAGGAGATGAATTTACTGAGCTTAATCAAGTAATTATTTTATTGGGAAAAAAACACAAAAAATCAGTTCACAATTCCTCGTTAAATCTATGAACATGGGATTTAAACCTTATTGCTCTGTCTTGAATCAACAGGGGTTCCTTTGATTTTTTATATTGAGCTTCAGTGGCATTAGCAAATAAAAAACATAGCCCATAATGGAGAAATTGAGGAACATTGTGGCAATGGAACAGATTTTCATTAACTCTGCTGGTAGCAGAGAAAAATATATTAAAATCTCCCTGTTTGCAAAATTGTAACTGGATGATCATCTTTTTACTCTGGTAGATCAGAGCAAAGGGCTAGCATATCTCTTGTCAAATGATACCAGCATACTCTTCTCCATCCCCATTAAGACAATCTGAACAAACCTTGGTAGCATAACCAAAGAGGGCAATCTGATATTGAAACAAAGGAGCTGAAAAAAATCAGCTGGAAAATACACAATTACCCCTTCACAATGCCATAGTAAACATTTCCCCCACTACCTGTAGAAAAGCTCAGAGAGTAAAGAAGAAATACTCCACTGTGGTGGAGATGAAACAATCACAGGTATCAGCCTGATGCATTAGAAACATTAAAAGTTCTGATGGAGCCATGATTTTAAACTCACTGGATGTTTTTGGAGTTATTAACATCCTAACTAAGCTTCAAGAAAATTTATGTTATATTAAATAGAAATAGGATTCTAAAAAATGATGCCTAGTGTGGTATCTGTATTGGAAAGATATATTAATATCCCTTCAGGACACTGAGAACATACAACACAGTTTAAGCCTGTGCCTGAGACAGAAGCCGGAACTCAGTCTCAGCTGTGGACTAACATCAAGTCTAAAGACCATCCACAAGAAATGAGTAAATTGTGGCTCTAGCAGGGCTTATTAATACCTCCCCTGGCTAAGGTCTTAATGAGGCTCACACAAATAGCAGGGAGAAAAATTTTACACATTCACAAGTTTTTGGCAAGTGATTGAGACAATAGGGATCAACAAATCCTACAGCACTGAGGTGGTGGGGGAAGAGCTGTTTCTGGTTACTTTTGTAGAATTAGAAAAGGATCACCATAACCTGTGCCTTTTGGTGACTTCTGCAACCGCAGTCAATAAAAACGATTGTTGTACAGTTGTCATGTTTGGCCTTGAGCTAAAGACTAATACAGCTTCTTCTGTGGAGCTCCTGGTGTACAATAGATATGTTTGCCATTGGATCTATTCAAAAGTAAATCTGAAAAAATCCAAAACCTTCTTACAGAGAATTTGTGAGTTCGTTCTGATAAAGTGAAATAACTGTAAGGTGTAAAGTCATGTGGAAAAACTCTTAAGAGAGGAGATTTAGCCTGGTTCTGCAGTTTTAAAAGACAGGGAAAGATTCTAAAGCTGGATAAGCCTTGTGATAGACTCTATACAGCACTGATAAATTAAGTACTATATGGATTATGGTTTAGTACATCTTTTTCATAGAGACCTCTGCAGGAACAATCAGGTGAAGAAAAGCTCAGTGTGCTTCTGTCACCAAAAGCCAGGTATCAACTTGGGTACCTGTTACTGTAGGAAAAAAAAGTCACAGGATGGATATACAATAAATACAAAACATGAAGAATTTGTTTCCTCAAACATGCCTAAGAACAATCTTTCATGGCATTTGAAATAAAATAATGAAAGAAGAACAACAGCAAAAGCTCTGAAGAAATCTGGATGGAAGAAAAAAATCATTTTTATGATAATGTGAAACTATCTTGATGGACTCTGTGGCTATGTAAACAGTTAAACTTATATCAGACTGAGAAATTTCTCACTAACCTCAAACTGTAGCCAGCTTTTCTTATGGTAGCTTTCCTGATGGTGAATTTCCATATCACTGGAGTTTGCTTTAGTTTTGCTGCATAATAAAGGCTCCCTTGTTCGTATTGGATCATATTTCTGGCAATATTATAAGTTACATAATACTTATTACAAATAATAGAAATAATTTTCTCATAGAAAACATTACCCCAGGGAGTATAGATTGCTGCAGTTAGATTTATCTGTAAAGTCTTTCCTCCCTGCGAACTAAGAATTCTTCAGTTTCCTACAAAAATCTGGAATTTACCATTCTTCAAGGAAAGAACTGAATCAAGAAGGCAGTTATAAACCATGGACAATGTATGAAAATGCTGAAAAAATGTTTCTGAACAGTAGGATTGTTATGCTTTGAGTCTGTTACAAGTTCTTTCAACCTCTAGGTAACGAGATCCAGTTTTAGCAGGACTACTGCAGCACACAGTAAGGAAAGTCCAGAGGAAATCAGGACTCTAGGCTGTCACACAGAGTGGCAACCATGGAACAGAGTCATTGTGAGGGAGTTAGGGTTATGTAAATTGAGGGTGCCAAGAAACTTACTTGAATGCAGGTAGGAAATGGCTTAAGGAAGTGCTTTAGAGAGTAGTGCCGGTGCAGCCCTGCAGCAAGGAGGGAACGCCACGGTGATGACAAAACAGTTCAGACCTTGTAGAATGGATGTTCCACCAGGAACATATTAAAAAGAGGAAGAAACCTGGATATGGTAGACAATGGAAGATTTAAACTGACTACGGTATAGAGGTACAACAGCTGGGTTTTTTCCTGTTTGAAATGCTTATTCTTCGAGGAATGGCTAGTTCATCTGTGAAATGAGAAAACGGTGGAGATAACAATGATCAGAAGTGTCAATTAGAGTCTTCTTGGAAATCTGTGAATTCTGAATTTTAGGAGTGAATAAGGAAACAAATACTTATTCTACAGTTTTTCCACTATAGCTAAAGAAAATAACTAATTAAACAAGTTGGCTATGTCTATATGAGGAAGGGACCTGCAAGTGAAGAAAAGCTTCTATGGGATAGGTTTTTATCTGCTGACTCTGACAACTACAGCTTCAATGGAGAATGTTCTCTTACTTTGCGGGAACAGCTATTCCTGTCTCTGCTAAGAGAATTTTGTGTGACATTTCTGTAAGAAATGAAAAGCTTATTGTCCAAATGGGACAGGAAGGAAGACATTAGAATCACAAATGTTTGGAAAGATTTGACTTTAATAATAATGCAATAATTAAAAATATGTGTTGCCTAAATAATACATTCCACCAGATAATCAGAAAATATTTTTTTTCAAAGAGCAGTAAAGTATTCTTTAACCCTAAGAGGTTAAATAGAATTAACCTTGTTTACCTCCAGCTGGCAATGCCAAGGAAAAAAGGTGTTTTAAGATATTTTTCCATAATGTAACCCTCTGAATCTTTTTAAGTGATTTTGAACTATGTTTCTCCCTTTCAGAATGCCCTGTGGGCTAAGAGGCACCAGATCTCCCCAAATCTCTAGGCCTGTCCTGCAGCTGATTATGTGGAAGGTGAGGAAGTGGCTCATCTCTGCCTTCCCCAGGGATTCACCAGCTACTAGCACCCAGAGCTGCCTTAAGAGGTCCAGGGACTGAATTTTAGGCTCCAGCTCATTTGCCTACCCCTGTGTACCTATTTACGTAGGTTCTGTAAGGCACTTACCTGGTCAGGCAGATCCCACAGCCCAGGAGCTGTGGGATACATAGGCTGTCCAGAACGACAGTTGAAGGCCAGGTAAGATACTGAGAGCATCTTGTACAGCATTAGGTCTACTCTTGAGCAACCAATGCTTCTTGTTCAAGTCCACAAGGACCAGTATCCTTTAAAAAAATGTTTAATTAGCATCTGAAGGGTTTGTATTGATCTCCAGCATGTTTAGTGTGTGTATTGTGATGAGACTTGTGTGGTTCTTTGCCAATTTTGATGTAAGCAATTAGTTTTTGGAGTGGCTCTACCATAGTTATATCTGAAACTTTATATCAGCAGAAAGAAAAGAAAGTACCTGAAGAAGAAAAATGTTCCTGCTTAGCTCTGCTGGGAAGTCTTCATGTCTGTAGCAGCCACAGCAGTTCTATTATTCTGAGTCCTCATGCTGTGAGGAGATAAACAGTAAAAGTCAATAGGAAACCTTTGCTACCCTGAACATCAGAGGTTTACAGATGTTTTTCAAACAGATTTACTGGGGAGACAAAGAAGGTGAAGTTCATATCCTCCTAACACCACTGACAGCTGGATTTACTCTTCCCTTTCCCCTCTTATTTCACCTCATTCCACAGTTTCATGCAGCCCTGAATTTCCTAAATAAGATCATCCATAATATTTTTTTTCTCCTTACTCCCTTTTCTCAAGGAGAGTACCTAAAATTAGATTTGCTGATGATGAGCAAATACATCCAGAAAGGGGACTGGGCAAAGAGAACAAGCAGCAGCAGTAGGGAAGAAGCTGCAGTGCAAAAATCCATGACGTTTAGCTCCATTAGGTTATGAGAGGGGAAAAAATCAAAGACACGATATAGGAAAGCTCTCATTTCCAGACTAACAAATCAGTAACTGAGTATTGCAATTAAGGAACAACATTTCCTTGACAAGAATCAACTACAAATCTTAGAAGAGGTTTTAAAAAATTAAAAATAAGGAAGCAGCTGTGGCTGGCAACAGTTGTTTACTTGTAGCTGCAGTTGTAGATTTGCTTACTAGTTGGCATTCATACTCAGCTCACCACTCTGCTGTGCTGCAGTAGTTTTTTCCCCACTAGCTGGAGAAACGTGTGCAATAAGAGGAATTCTGAGTGATTTCATTTTCCCCAAAGAGTTCAGAAATCCTTTAAAGGTCTATGAATCTTCTTTCACATTTCTCATAGGATAAGCTAAAATGACTGACTGAAACAAAGTTGGACGGGAAACGATCTTGCAATACCTGGCTGAAGAACATCCAGTGAGATACACAATCCAAAGAGCACAGTAACTGCAGTATCTTCATAGTAATCTTCAGTTTTGCTTGGTTTAATTGCTAAAGGAGTCTGATCCACTGTCTCTTGAGGTCATGTAACTTCAGATCCTAAATTTACAGTACCTTCATGGAAATTAATTGATTTTACTAGATTGATTAACTGATTTCACTGGAGCTTTTCAGTGGAAAAGGGAAGAGCAAAATGTGCCCCTATATATTTGGTGAATCAGGCTGCCAGATATATCAATGAATTGTAGACAAAAAACTGTCATTTATGAGCATCCACTTAAAGAAATTGCCAGATTAAATATTTTATTCTCAGCCATAGCTGTCCTATTCTGTGTTTTGACTATTTTCTTTGTTTGCTAGATGCTAAGCAAATACTAAGTGAAACAACCTTGAGTTTAGCATTTGTGATGTTATACCTTTCTGTTCCCTTCTTATTTGCCGGTTGTTTACTGGTGGCAGTGTTGCTGAGCAAGGAAGAAACGTGTGATGCACCTGACATAAATGTCTGACTTGGTAGAGGGCTGGAGAATTAAACATGATTGACACTAGCTTATTTTTTATTCCATAGGTAGAAATGATCAGGTGGGAAGTCATTTGGACTCCAACACATTTTTATTTTATTAGCTTTTGCCCTGTGTGATATACTTTAAATGAAAACCATTTCTGAAGATGATATTATAATGTTCCCAGCTGCATCTATAGCTCATATAAAGCAGTTATTGAAAAATCCCACCTGGATATAGATTACCATTGTTTTAGAAGCTATGTCATTGTATAGTCATGGAATTAAATGTTTCAAGTGTATACATGCAGATGTGCTGTGGTTAACAGTGAGAAAGGCAGCTTTTGTGATTTAAAAATGCCCCTTACTGCAGGGAAGTCAAGCCAAGTTCTCTTGAAGTTTTTCACAGAAAGCACCAGAACTTACAAAGTATTTCAGCTTACAAGGATGAAAGACACATGACAAAATGTATATATGTATATATACACAATGTATATATAAAGGCATGTATATATAATATGTAGCTATAGCTAGATATACATGCTGTATATCCATATATCCATATACAAGACTCTCTCAAAAATTATTTCTGTTTCCAACAGTGACAAAAAGACTTGTAGAAAAGCAGCATCCATCGAGCTCTAGTAGTGACAGAAGCAGTACCTGTTTATTGAGGTTTTTTTTCCTCACTTGAATCTTATTTTGTACACAGGCTCAGGTTGTACTTCCTTTCTGGCATGCATTTTCACAGCAAGTAATTAAAATTATCTAGTAAGACATAAGTCAGATTCACATTCTGAGGGCCAGATTCTGCTTATTCTTTCCACAGTTTGTCAGGAAGCTTCCTTTTCCCTCTTTCTGTTTAGGCTCACCCAAAACTAGGCAGTGCCCAGAAGGAAACAAGAGATGCTTTTGCCATCACTTTGTGGGCGGGACAAGAAGAGGATTCAGCAAAGGCAGGAGGCAGCTCTCCCTTCCCGTGGGCACAAGGGCAGCAGCAGGGGCAGATACAGATGAAGTGCTGGCAAGCTGGGGCAGGGGCTGTTGAATTGTAGTACCTGGCTGTGTGGGTCGGTCTGGGGAGCAGGCATGGACCTCAGCAGGGTATGAAGAGGAAGGTTGTCCTTCTGAATAAATGATGGAGAATTAAATTGCACCTCAAAGCATGCTTGGAGTGCTCATTTGCAGGGAAGTAAAGGAATGCAGGCAGAGCCCTTGCCAATGCTCGTTGCTGTATCCTGGTGTCTGATGTCTTGTGTGATGTGTATGATATGATATGACCCAGCACTGGGTAAAGGTCGTCTGAACACAGCAGACAGTGCTTCCCTACTGATGAAATACTCCTTTGTAGGTGTGTGTTATTTTTCTTCAAAGTTCTTTTAGCTTTTTCACACTGTTTTAATCCTTTCAGTTGCATTTACTTAAGTAACAGAAACATAGATTTGGCATTTTTCAGGAAAATGTATCTTCATGCTTCAAAAACAATTTTTAGCAAGTCAAAATAAATGTCAGTGGATTCCCTAGGATTCATTTCTTCACATAGACTGGCAATTTTTTTACTAACAAAAGCAATTTCATTTTGCCAGTAACTCTGGAAGGCTGCTACTGAGGCAGCATAAAGTGAATATTAAATATTCACCAAGCAAAGATCTAAAGGCCCACATTTAAAACACAGACAAGTTATAATCTGTAAATTAAAGTTTGCAGGGAGTGTGTGTGTGGGGTTGACCCTGTTGCAGTCAGTTTTTCATTCCTTGCCAGCCTTAATTTCACAAATACATGATCTTTTTAGACATTTTAGCCCAACAAAATAACTCAACATGGTTACAAATGCAATGCCTCCCCAAGGCAATCATCCAGAAGGAAAAGGACAGAGGAGACTTCTTAAAATGTGACCTGGTCTGGGACCATGCAGTCAACCATGGCAGAGCACTATTGATAATCCTTATTGGTAAGATACTTATTCAACAATAAAAGATGTCATATGACAACAAACCAGCAACAGATCAAAAGTGTGCAACAGCAGTGACACAATACGCATTTTAAAAAGGGAGCTAGAAGTCTTCACTGTTAACTTGCATTTCCTTTGTGTTACAGCACTGAATTACTTTCGAAAACAGAAATCAACAATAACATTTCTAGCCCATTAAGAGATGAGAATATTTTTCATAACACACTTATGCTTCTTTTGTAGCCAACACATACTTAACCTTTTGCCATATCCATTTGTTCATAGTTTTTAGGTTAAATTAACATTAACATTATGAAGCAGGATTTTGGATTTCAATAGGACAGAATCATCAGGCTTACACAGGTAAAAATTTTTAAAACCATATTCAAAGTAAAACACAAATAAGTTCTCGGAGAATTAATTTTGTTAAATCTTAAAATACATTTTTTTTGTTTCTAAAAGACTCCTTTGTCAGGTTAAAAATACTTTATTAAGTTCTAGAAAGCTCTTCTAGAGAGAATTTCAGTGTGTAGATAGCAAGAGCTTTCCAGAACTGATGAAAGGCATAAGGAGTTAGGAAAATGAATTATTACTGAACATCATAATTTCTAAGAAACAGTAGTATTCACTCATAGCAGGCTGTGGTTCAGGAGTCCATTCCAAGCCAGCTATGGTGTAGTTTGATGGAATGCTATTACAACCCTAGAGCTATAAAATGCTATTACAAGACAGCTTTTAAAATTTAAAACTAATTTTAGAGCTTTTTATTTATGAATTTTATGACTAAGATAAGACATATGTCTCAAGGTTACTTTTAATTGTAGATTTGCTCTTTTGCATATGCAATTATTTGTGTCTGTAAAAAAAATTGAATGTATAATTCCTTAGCAATGTTCTTATTTTGGTAATCCTTTATACAAAATAGATTGTCCAGCCACAGCACGACCTTTGTCAGGAGTCAGCAGTCTCATGCCAATAGCCAAATAACATTTAGTTCACTGAGAATATTAAATCAAGATTGTTATGCATCTCCCCATTTAGGAAGAGCTTTTAAAAAGAGCTTTTATGACAGATAATAGATGGCTTAAGCAGACAGCTGGGAGAAGAGGACGAGCTGGTTTCAGAGGAGCAAGGATTAAGTCTGCATTTTTTTAAAAAAAAACTTTGAAGCATGATTGTTTTAAAGTATGTATTGCACAGATTAGAATGATTGGATATCACAAAACTCCAAACTGCTGTTGTGCTACTTTCCTCCCCTTTCTCCATGACATTCCTTAATTCTCCATTCTCACAGCAAGTGGATGCCTCTTATCAAGATCAAACAGTGACATCACAAGTAAGTTTCCTGGATGATTTGGACACCAATGTGACATCAGCAAAATGGCTCAGCAAACCCCTCAAAAAGCAATATGGGGAAATGAAACTCTCTTTTCCAGAAAACTGTGTTGTAGCTTCTATTAACCTTAAGAATTTGCATGACTGAGTCATTGCCCTGCAGAACCAATCCTGAACATTCGATGCTGGTGTGATGGCTTCCATAAAAGAACAGCAACACTTACAGAGTGTAAATTCCCAGTATGCAGCAGTGGATTTAAATGAGGATGCAGCAACTGGAAAGGAGTTAATACTCCAAGATTTGCTGTGCAATGAGATTGTATAGCATTCATGCAGTATGCACTGCTACTCCTTAGTACCAAATCTTACAAATTCTCTTACTCATGCCCAGCAGATGCTAAAAGGCTTTGGTTATATTTCTACAGCTGAAATATTGTACGTTAGGTACATTTCAGTGTGATTCAGTTCCAGCTTCAGGCTTCTTAGATTCAGGAGTAACAAAGCGCATATCAATTTCAAAGCATGTATAATCTACCTACCCTGTTATCTGCAGAAAAATTACATTGTCATGGCAGGCATCTCATATGAGTACACCAGGACTGAAACTGCAGTAAACAGCACAGACATCAGCACCTACAACTTCTTAACATAAACTATTGATACTTTTTTTTTTTTTTTCATTTTCTTAATAATTTAAAACAAGGTTAGGCATTCTCCCAAACTGGTGTCATCCACAGATGGACCTTCTATCTATCTGAAATGTTTCAATAACATTTGTGTAGGAATTTCCAATGATAAGTTAGAGGATAATATGATGCTTTTTTCCTGTTTACAAATTATTATAAGCACTTAAAGAGAAGCCCACAAAGATTTGAAATTTAGTCTGGAAACTGCTGGAAGAATAATAGCCTTTTGCTATCGCTGCTATTAAAAAAACAAAACAAAACAAAACAAAATCTAGCCTAACTGTAAACCTCTGGGAAGCATAGCTTACTCATGCTTAAAAATGGTTTTTTGTGCCTGACAGGTCCACACATTGAATAATACTGCACATGGTCTATCCTCCCAGTGCTTAAGTATTAATTAAAACAAGCTTACTCCATTTCACAAAAGCAAAGACTGAGTTGTTTTCCACTGATTTCTCCTTCTTTCAGTTGTTTGCTACTATGATGTCCTGCACTAGATACCCTTTCTTGCTAGGGCATGTCCCACAAAAGGAAAGTTAAACTCCTTTGGCTTCTAGTCACTCTAACTCAAGCAATAAAGCTCTGTGCTATAGATCTGAAAGAAAGCCTTCATGATTATTGATAAAAAGATTAAAACATTTACATTTTTATAACTTTTTAAAGGGGTTAATTTAAAAAAAGTAATCCTTTTCAAGAGCGATAAGGTGGCACAGTCAACAATATTTGTTCACAAATCTTTTATTTCATTTATGAGGAAATGTAAAAGCAATGCAGAAAATAAGAGTAGGGAACTGCCTAAAGTGAAACCATGGTCTTTTAGTTAAGACGTCTAAACACTGCCCTGAAGAACTAGGCTCTGTTTGTGTCTGTCCCTCAGAACACACCAAAAGATACAGGACTCCTCTGAAATGTGATTACTTAATTAAAAGGCAGCATCATAATTCAAAGTCACAGAAAGATGGAATTACAGCTATGGAGGGAATCTTAGTGGATGTTTATATTGCTGATCATCTCCTAGGCACAGCTGTAATGAAAATTCTCTAAGGTAGATGCAGTATTTCTTGTCAAAGGTTGTTTTTCTGCTGACATGACTACATATTGCTTCTAAGGCACATAAACTAAAGTAGGTATAAGAAAACGAGGCAGCTGTAGGAGGTGAGTCATGCGGTCTAGACCGGATGAATTACCTAAGGAGATGCTACTTTATTGGCATCAGTAGAAGCCTAGACAACCATTTTTGGCTGAGTACAGAATTCAGTTTGCAGATTAAGTAATTTAAATATAGATGTCTCCTTGTCCATTAGGTGTCTAGTCTCTTGTCAAAGTTAATGAAGTTTCAGTTAACACAGCCAATGGACCATAGAGAGCAATTTAGCTCATCCTAAAGCAGAGACCCAACACTTATATAAATATTAGTGCCATCTGAGATGCCCTAAGACATCACACCCATCTCCACCTTCTGCAGTGTCTGGCTTTCCTAGAAGTCCTGAGTTATACCTGCCAGATTTGGGTATTGTTACTATTTTTATTTAATACTGTAGGGTATTTCAAACAATATCTCAAAATCCCACTCTTAATGCCTATTTCTTACAGTGCTTTTCATCTGCTAAAGTGTAGCAAATTCTGGACTTTCAGCTATAAATTTATTTTAACTTAGTATAGTTTGGATAAAAGTCTTTCATTAAAGAGGAAAAAATTTACATTTTTCATTTCCTTTATCAAGATGTATTGTCACAAGAAATTGGAAAATATTAACTTCTCTGTCTAAAATAGAATAATATACTGGTCTAACAGGAATGGTAGACTTAGAAAATGCCATATGAAATGATATAAACAAAGAATGAAGAAACATTATCATGGACACCATTTAATCCATGCCTTAGGGTGAAATAGCTATTGAAGAGCATAATACACTACAGCAAATGATCTGATGGTTTCATTCCATATTTATTATATGTTTAATACAATAAAAATCCCTGAAAATAGGTTATTTTAAAATAAATGAAATGGAAGGATATAAATTTCCTCCATACTTGAAATGATTAAAAGATTTAAAATATTTTTAATGTATTCCTATTACTACTACACAATATAGCCCTTTTTGTATGGAACAAAGTAATAATTCTCTTGTGATATGAAAGACAAACAGGCTTTAATTGTGATGGAGACAAACTGACTGTATAGCACAAATCAGTGAGTTCTACAGCTTTTTACCCTTTTGATGCCAGCTCAGATCCTGCCCAAACATCTGGTCTTCTAATCCCTCTGGGTATGGAGAAGTCCCACTGAAGCCAAGAGGAATTCTCTGCACAGAAGTTTCGCAGTCTGGGATCTCAACTCTTCCTTTATTGACAATTAAGAGCATTATGACTGTAAAGTGAGCTCTCAGTCAAGAGTTAACACTGTTTACCTATTTATTCATCCCAATAAATTTAGAGGCCCCAGAGGAAAGTCCTGTTGCTTTAGGCACTTGCATACTAAGAAACAGACCCAGTTTCCAGACTTTATAGTGAGAGACAAAAGCAGAGAAGGTAAATAGGTGATGAAGTGCTTTAGTCAGAGACTTCCACAGGACAATGGCATAGCTGAGAAATTTAGTAGTTTATTGGCTGGATGGCCACATCCAAAGAGTTACAGTCAATGGCTCAATGTCCAAGTGGAAACCAGTAAAAAGTGGTGTCCCTCAAGTGTCTGTACTGGGACCAATACTATTTAATATCTTCATCAACAACATAGACAGTGGCATCATGTGGACCCTCAGCAAGTCTGCAGATGACACCAAGCTGAGTGGTACAGTTGATTCAATTGAGAGAAGGGATACCATCCAGAGGGACCTTGATGGGCTTGAGGAGTAGGCCCATGTGAACCTCAAGAGGTTCAACAAGGCCAAGTGCAAGGTCCTGGGTCAGGGCAACCCCTGGTATCAGTACAGACTGGGGGATGAATGGATTGAGAGCAGACCTGAAGAGAAGGACTTGCGTATACTGGTGGACGAAAATTTGGACATGAGCCAGCAATGCACGCTTGCAGCCCAGAAAGCCAACTGTATCCCAGGCTGCATAAAAAGAAGCGTGTCCAGCAGGCCAAGGGAGGCGATTCTGCCCCTCTACTCCACTCTGGTGAGACCCTACCTGGAGTACTGCATCAAGCTCTGGGGTCTCCAACATAGGACGGACATGGAACTGTTGGAGCGGGTCTAGAGAAGGGCCACAAAAAATGATAAGAGAGCTGGAACAGATCTCCTATGAAGAAAGGTTGAGAGAATTGGGGTTGATCAGCTTGGAGAAGAAAAGGATCTGGGGAGACCTTATTGTGGCATTTCAATACTTAAAGGGGAGTTACAAGAAAGATGGAGAAAGACTTTTTACTAAGGCCTGAAGTGACAGGACAAGGGGCAACACTTTTAACCTGAAAGAGCATAGATTTAAATAGAACATAAGGAAGAAATTTTTTACAGTGAGGGTGGTGAGACATTGGAACAGGATGCCCAGAGTTGTGGATGCCCCATCATTGGAACTGTTGAAGGTCGTCTTGGATGGGGCTTTGAGCAACCTGATCTAGTGAAAGATGTCACTGCCCATGGCAAGGGAGTTGGACTAGATGATCTTTAAAAGTCCCTTCCAACCCAAACCATTCTATGAGTCTTTGATTCTATGAGAACAAATCACACATTTCCTGATTCATCATCCAGCCTGGATGCTTACTGACTGCCTTGTTAAAGAGACCAAAAACGGAGCAGACAATCCCCTTTCAAGGACAAACCTTTTAAGTCTTATGAGTCATGCAAATGAACCTGTCTTTTTTATGAAGCAGAAATGCTGTGTCCACATGCAGGAAGCGAAATAGTGTCATAGTGGGAAGCAGTAGCAACAGTAAGACAAAGAAATTATTGTGCCCACTCACTGTTCAGGTGCAACTTAGAGGTGTCTTTATAATTTTCAATGATACATGAACTTATCCCCCTGACATAATTTTTTCTTTTTTGGTCAGACTTGAATTTAAAATATAATTCCCATACTAATTTAACCATTTAACCTCTGTTTAGCCTGAATTACTCTATCAACAGCCAGTGCTGGACATAGAAAAAGATATTTTAAATCAATGATAGAAACTCTCACGGGTGGATGAGTCATCATTTTCACCTTGGGATATGTTTTCCATTTATACAAAGGAAAGAAAACTGTTGTGAGTATAATACAAAAAAGATTTTAAAACTGTATGTCTCCGAGCCAATAACTGATTCAGACTGTTGGTTTCTTGCAGAGGAATTAATCCCGCCTACCTTTCAATATCTACAGTGCCAATGTATACTTTAGAGCTGTCATCAAAGCTCCACTGGTAGTCAATGACAAGAAGTCAGCACTTTTAGGGCATGATTCATCCACCGTATTTTAGGCATCTTTAAGATGAGTTGCAATGCTCCCTAGGTTTGGTCACAGAAATCTTAATACGTTAATGAAGAGAGCTAAGAGGCTTGTTAGAAGCTAAAGGCAGTGACTATATGACTATACACTGAATGTAAAAAGTGCTAATAGCTCAGTGGCTGTTGTAATAACATAGCCACATGTTTAGAAGGGATGCTGAAAACTGGAAAGAGCTTTAAAAAGCCATCATAAGGATTAAAAGTGTAGAAAACCCACTTCATGGTGAGAGTCTAGAGAACCTCAATCTGTCCTGTTTTCCAGGAGAAAGTTAAAAAATTGACTTGTTCACAAAAAAGAAATAAAGAAAATTGTAAAATCTGGTCATCGGGGTCACTACTGTATAAAAAATAAGATCTTCTCTCTAGTGCTGAAGTCAATTCATCTCAAGTTCAGCCTGGTTTTTAAGAGTTTAGTTGTGAGTGTAATAAATGGCTGGAACAACTAAGAGTATAAAATATCTCTTTTTAATATATACTTGTATTTCAACTGAATGAAGCCCAAGAATCCAAATTTATTAGCAAAGACAAATTCAGGAAGTTCAAATGCTTTTAATTCATTTTGTTATAGTATAATAAGAACCCAGAATTTCTAGTGAAGCCATTTCAAAACATAAAGAATGTGTCTGCCTGAAGCTCTCCTCTTACGTGAAGCAAAACCATACCACTCTATAACATTTTGTGAAGCACTTTGATTTCATCAGAGTGCACTTTGTTTTGGGGCATGATTCTGTCAACATTTTCTGCAAATCTGCTTCAGTAATTGACCGCAGGAATAGCTTATTGATGATACAATTGATTCTTTGTCATTTTAATTCTTTAAATCTGTTCTGGATGTGTTTCTGAAATATCTGTCATAGTGTAATCAAAAGTTATGAGTTTGGTGTAAGGATGATTAGGTGAAACTGCAGGATCCAAGTTATTCAAAAGGTCAGACTAGATAATCATAACTGTTTTCTGTGACCTCATAGACTATTCATCTTATGCATTAGGCCTTCTGCATTTGATTTCAGATATGCTTGGCTCCCTTAGACAGCAATGGAGATTATTGAATATATGGCTGGAATTTAAAATTCCATTCTCTATGCTATCACTATTACTGATCATTTCAGGCAATGTTACCTCATCTGAAATTTCCCCAGAGAGGCTAGCCTAGAAGTAAAGGCTTGGGAAAGGAGAGATACATAACAAGAATCAAAGTTTTGATAGATTTGTGATCAACAATGAGGGCCTGTCCTGGTGGTTTTAGGGATTCCTATGCAACTTCACCTCAGGAATGGGGATTTCCACTGATTGTCTCTCTTACCTGTCCCTTGCCTGTCATTTGTAAATGGCATCAAAACCAATAGCTGTTAGGGGAGTGGAACCAAACTAACCTTCATATGTAAAGAAGTCCTTTAAGCTACAATTACAAATATCAGCTTGCCTATGGGTCAGATGTACCCCACCTGAACAAAGACCTCATTTTCCCCTATGTACCACTCACAATTATTGGCACTCAGTCAACAGCAATTCAAATAAAGGACTGTCAAACAGGGAAAATCAATTCAGAATCTAACTTGAGCAAGCAGAGGGAAATAAGCATGGATGTGAGCTGCAGGCTAATTTAGCCCATTATCTTCCTTTGCATACTTCTTGTTCACCTTTCATGTATTTACCCTGAGTCCCCTTGCAAAAAGCAACCTCTGCAGCCTTGATTTCAAGTTACTATTCCTAACATTTGGTTAACATTCTCCACGTTATTGCACTCAAGTTTTTTCCCCCACATGCTGCTCATCAACCCAATTTATTGACTCATAGAGTTACTAAGGAGATGCTTATCAAGCAGAATAAACACCCCAGTGCTTGCCAACTGGTACTGTGTAAATTGGTTTTGCTTCAGTGTCCAGCCATATTTTAACAAACCCTTGATGGTGCCTCAAAAGGCTTCGCTTTGTGTCTGGATTTGCCAGCAGCGTACATTTCTAGTGGCACAAAAGAGGTTTGTGTTTTCAAACCCTTTTTTTTGAGCCTAATTTCAATACTTGAATTTTTTCATGCTTTATCCCTGACCCACCTCATTGTAGTGTCTAGCAAAACATTTTGCACAACTTCTTACTACTGCGCTATCCAGCATCATTAAATTTGTTCACTGATGCACATATGTAAATGTATTTTGTCACAATGACTATTACCAGATTGACCTGGCAACCAAGTGTTGCATTAAAGCTGAGCAATTCTGAGTTACTGAAGTATACAGGAGACTTAGTGAACCTTTTTTTTCTCGTAAGTTGATGGATTGCTGCTGCAAAGTTTCAGTAGAAGTATTGTGTATATTGACTGTATTGATACTGTTCCCAGAGGCTTCATTATCAAACCTGTAAACTCTGAGTACTAAAAGGACAAATGAGTTATTCCAATGAGCAGTGCATTCTGCCATAGTCTTAAGTACTTTGGGGTTGCAAGGAGTTTTTTCTGTACACCTCAGGGTCCAAGCTCTGCCATGCAGAAAAAAATCATATTGTAAAACTGAGGGTCATCTAATGCTTGCTCACTTTCCTGTTTCAATACTTTCATGTTCTGTTAAAACACAATCACTGAGTCCTCCTCAAATCAGAGCACACAAAGTTCAGGGGCATCATGGGGCTGTAACAAGCCCTTTCCTCTCTCCCTTTTTCTTTCGTTCTTGTAACACATCTGTTTACACAGAAGGAAGACAATGTTGAGTTTGTTAACAGCTGGCAGTTAGTAGTAATTTATTATGGAATGGGTCTTGAAATGGCCCAGTCTCCTTGACGATGAAAAACCAAAAGGCTATGTTGCTTTCAAAATCTTGTTTTGGGACTAGAAGTGTAGCTTGAGGCTGTGCCAATTCCAGACTCATGAAAGCTGCATAGAGAGAAGAGGGCCAATTCCTCAGCTCTTGCTTAAAGAAAAATGAGCTTTGTGAGACAGGATTTGTTTCCACCTATTAGCATCTGTATGTTGTGCTCCACGAGCACCATCAAAATAACAATCTTACTGGGACTTGGCACATCTTTTTTCCTGTGTTTCGAAACAATGGAATTAACTTGATTTCCCCTGTCACTCTGGGCCTCTACACTTTTAATTCCAACTATTTTTTTTTTTCTTTAGGTTAAAGAGATACAGAAGGAAAGATACTCCTCATAATAAATGTCAGCATAAAGTAGGCTAGTGGACATCAGCTTAAATATTCCAGGCAGAAAAGATGGGAAAGGTTCTGTAAAGGTGTCCCAGAACAAAGATGTGCGGAGAAAAGGGGCATAAGGATAGCAGAAAACAGGAGTAAAACTATTCAAACACAGACACATTCACAAAGAGCGGGAGCATTATCTTACTGAGAAATAATCCCTCAAACTGACTTGATGGATGGATAAGATTCTGCCTGCCTTCTACTGCAAAAGCTCTTCTGGCAAAGTTCTTCTTCTGGAACAACTTTCTAGCTTTATGGGGTAGATGCTGGTGGTGTCAAATTAGCGAGGTGCTTTGCCAGTGCCCCGGAGAACACTCTGCTGCATTTTCCAGCTCTGAGCAGTGGAGCTGAGAAAGGCTGTGGGGCTTGGGAGAGCACTTCTGACCTGGCAGCTGAAGTGGGGGGGACCCCACACTTATCCCTCAGTCGCAGCGCAGGCAGCACGTGGACGGCAGCTCTGCACTGTTTGTGCTAATGGTAGGGGACAGATGGATTTTTTGCCAGAATAAAGGACTACGCAGAGAGAAGCAGCTGAGCATTTTTCAAAGGAAACTGCTGTTAGTCACAGAGATGATAGGAGGAGTACACTAGAGCAACTCAAATTGCAAGATAATAAGGATCAGCGTTTACACAGAGGTTATTCAGGTTATTCCCTGTATTTTGTATAGGAGCAAATTGTATAGGAGCAAATAAGGTTACTGTATATTGTATAAAGATATAATGAGGACCAAACTTGTGAAGTTTCTTTAAACATATATTCTATACCTTGGGACCTAAGCACATCATTTAAACAATGGTAAAGAGTAAAAGGAAGATAGAAACTAATGACTACGTATTTAAAGATGTTTAAGGAACAATTTGATCCTTATTTTTGTTTTTTTTGCCCAGTAACTTGTTAGTGCAAAATGCAGGTTTCTAAAGGTAGGGATAACTTTACTGAATCAGACCCCTTGTCCTTCTGCATCCCCCCACTCTATACAGCAGAAATAACACATTACTGCCTCAGGTAGGTCTCAGGCTGTCTTAGATGGGTAATCTTAATATTCATTCTGGCAGCTAAGAGCTTCCAGTGAGGAACAAGCTTATGAGGAAGGCCAAGGGCATCTTCAGTCATCCCATTAATTCTCACACTCTTCTCTTCACCACCTCCTCTTGTGTTCCCTCAGTAGCAAAGAAGACTTGACAGGTTGCTCAGGTTACTCGGAAAGTGCATTATGGCACCATGAGGCAGTCATGGACCATACACCACCCAATGCAAAGACCTTACCTCATCACACAATAAACTTGAAGACATTTTCTGTAGGGGTTGTCAGAGATGCATCTGCCCAATCCACCAGCTGTGTGGGTGTCTTTTGCTTTGAGATGCAAAGCCTCCGTACCCCAAAGTGAACTGCAAGTTCAGTCCTAGTTCTGTGCCTTCTCTATAGATCCCACATTTCTGAGCCTCAGGAAAACATTTTGTTTAACTCTAATTTTTAAATGTGTGTTTGTGCACCTGGCTTGTCTCAAGACATTAAACCACCTTTCTTTCTGCTCTCTGTTCTTGTTTACCACTGTATATTTGTTCCTGTAAACCTCTACTGTACCTCATCCTTCTTGCTTGTGTGTTTAACATTTAAACTGATCTCTGCACCACTCTCCAAAACTCCTCTTGCTATTAGGTACTAATTAATTTATCTATCAATCAATCAATCATTTTTATTATGCTGGTAAGTAAGTGTGGTGCTTTATCTAGAGCTCTAAGTACTTATTTGCCTTCCAATGCAATGGAATAAAAAAGGTAAATTAGACTCAAACTGTTCAAAGCAGCTCTTGCCAAAGTAAAAAACTGCTCTTGTCAAGGTCAGCAGGAGTTTCACTGAAGGAAAAGGAGCAGAGGTGGGGACTCTGTAATGTTAACATCCAGGAACAGCAGTGGGTTTTTGCAATCATGTTCTCCACTATCTGATGCAGGACCGTACCCTTCACATAAATCCACAGTTGGCTTTTTGTCCTTTGTCATACCATGACTCCTTTAAGTTGTACTTCATGCATCCTCAGATTTTATTCCCCAAATCACTCATCACCATTCAAAAAGTTAGTTTAAGATCTTTTTCTATTTTCAAAGGTGCTCGTTTTACCCACATGCTTATCAGTATTGAATTCAGTGGCGCCCACTTCAAACCTGACAGAACACAGAGGGACTCAGGCCTGGAGACCACAAAATGTCTGGCAAAGCATCAGCTCATGAAAGCAATTTCTTATAATATCATACAGAATAAATCATGGCTGACATATCTGCTGGAGTTATTTTTAAAGGAAATAATTCATAAAGCTGAGAGGTGTGAAACAGTGAATATAATCTACATTGACTGAGAAAAAAACAAAATCTGTACCTCAGAGGAGACTGAAACAAGGGGTTTGCAACAAGCTCAGAGAGCATTATTCTGGTCCGGATAAAGCTCTGTCTGAAGGGCTTTGTGCTGGTGATATCACTGCTGTGGGAGGGAACAGCTCAGGGAGATGATAAATAAATTATACAGCTTTATTTTTCTCCCCACTTACAAATGACTTAATTGTGGTGACAGGGTCTCCACTAACTTCCACCTTATATAGAGTACCTTATACTGAAGCCAAGCGAGTGTCACTCTAATAACTCATCTTTTCCTGTCCACTTTATTCTCATGTGTCATTGGTATAAATGGCTGTATGGTGTGTCTGGTAATTTAGGATTACTGTATTAAAAAAAAAAAAGAAAGAAAACACAAAGAGAAAGACTAATTTCAAAAGCAAGATAAGTTTTAGTCCTCAAGGCCAAAGGCAGCAAGGAAGATGCGGTGTTCTCTGTAAATACAGCAGGGAGATGCGGTGGGTTGGAAGAGAAATTAGAATTCAGATGCCAAAAGATAAGCTTCAGCCATCATTTGAATCAGCAAGAGCAGCGCCTAGATAGGTGAGGGTGGAAATGGATCACTGGGCCAGAATCTCATCTCACTCCCACTGCTGTAGATCAAAAATAATCTCAGGTTTTATTTTGTACAATATTAGTAAGGAAAGAAATAAGCTCAGTAAGGAACTGTCTGGGTGTTACTTGAGTGTCACAGAGATCAAAGACAAATTGGAGTAGAATGTTGCTTGTATGACAAGAGGAAGAACAGAAATGAACAGAAATTATTTCTCAGCAAAGGACCTTAGGCCATGTTCTGGCTTATATGAGCCTCTAGGGAAACAAGCCCAGACTCAGACACGCTACCATGCCTAGCTAGGGCCAACTTAGTGTCACAGGGACTCTGCCAAAGCAGAAGAGGGCACAAAGAAATATGCAAAAATGATGACAGGGCTCAAAGGGATGAATCACAAACGGAAGCTGGAACAACTGTCACTATAATATATTTATATATTGTGTCATGGCATAATGTCAGAGAGTAATAAGGACAAAAATATAAAATATCAATTAAACACAGCAAATGAGCTAAACAGTTACAAAAATGGTTTTAAAAGCTCTTATACTACTAGTGAAAATACCTTAACAGATGCACAAATGCACCTTGGGATGAATGCATTATGCATTATGGATTCAGGGCTGCCATTATAACCCTCATAATCACTTTTTCACTTGCTCATGTGTTGTACATCTGTGACTTGTTGGCAAGATATCACAATGAGAGGAACTCGTAATTTTAGATAACCTTTTCTCTTTGGAGAGCTTGGCTGCTCTTTTTGCTCTTTCCATGCTTCTGAACCTCTGCAATGCAATCTTTTCAATAGCATATGCTGCAAATGCACTATTACTGCTCTCTTTAAAAACTATTATATTTTATTATCTATAAATAGAAAAATGAGACCATAACCAACAAAAGAAGTCAGCTCTATGACATCATTTCAAATGGCACAAAAAACATGCACTGGATTTACACTAGTGGCATAAATGTTAGAATCTGATGAACCACAGAGCACAAAAACCTTTTAGCAGTTCTGGGGAGTTCCTCTGCTTTTACAGTTTGCCTGATTGTCCAGGGTAGAAACTGGCATCTCCCTCGGCAACATCTCTAATCCTTTCCAGTGAGAAGACAACATAACAGAAGCGACAGGAAAAAAACTTAGGAGGACCCTCCCCTTTCCACTGAAAGTTGAGCGTTGAGATGTCAGCAGAAGGGACTAAAGGCATACAGCCATTAGGGGAAAGCATATGTTTGCAGAAATGGGACCATGAATCCTGCACTGCAGCCAAAAGTATTGTTAAGAACCCCAAGGCAAATGTTATGACAGCAGGAATAAAAAAGACTCCAGGGAATATGATGACTTATCTGTCCATGATTCACTGTGGGAAGGTGCATTTTCCCTCTCCAGCACTGGAAGTTTTGAAAGCACTTCCTCACAACCAGCATTGTCAGCATAATGATATGCACTATAATTTTAAACACTGCAGGGACCTATCTCCTGGATACAATTTGGATATCATAATTTAGCACTTTTTATTGGTCCATTTTACCAGTGTCCTATCATGCTGAAAAATAAATAAAAAATATTTATTTCTGTTACTCTTTCCGTGTTACCTCTGATGTCTAAGTAATCCACCATTACCTGGGTTTAGGGATAAGTGAAACGTAGAAATCTATCACAGTGGGAAATCTAATATATTTGCTTGGGTGTCAGAAGGAAGAATAGATTGATCACATAATTAAACAAATTTCAAAAGACAAACACTGTTCAACTTTAAAATGGTTAAGATGAACAACTACCCATCTTCTCCCAACATTTTTTGGACCAAATTAAGGAGGTAATAGAGAGGGTAGCAAAATTTTCCTAGAAAATAGATTAATTTTGGTGCTATGTGAACTGTCAGTGTCTTGGCATGCTCAGGAAAGTTAATTCAGAAGGTGGGATTCGTTTCACCTAACATCTGATGTCAGCTGTAAACTGGTCATTCTAGTTACTCTTTATGGAAAGAAAAAAGCAGGACATGTCTGATGTGATGTTTTCAGGGCATCTACCTTCAGAGATTAACTGAACCATAGAAGTCTCCATTATCTGTGAAAGGAACCCAGACAACAAACCCAGAAATAAACACCTCCTTCAGAAACAGGGTGGCCTTCAGTTTCCTGTCTTTCCTGCCTTATATGAGACAGGGCCATGTCATAAAGTTCCAAAGCACAACAATTTCTGAATAACAGCATCCATAAAACAATAACTCAATAATAGTATTAGATGGATCTCAAACCATTTTCAGAGTAGGCAAATATTCTTATTACATTTTTGCTGAGAGAAGAGTGACAACAGCCAATGATCGTAGTCATGCTGAAGGTCAGTGCCAGAGGCAGAAACAGAAGCCAAGACTCCTGCCTTCCTGTGTGTTCTTTCAGCTCAACAAACCTGCCCTTAATTTCTGTATTCTACAGTTGAGATTTAACTTTATAGCTCTAGTTAATCTTTCTGAACTTTCCTGAATGTCTCCATAGACAGTCTCTGAGGGAACATTATCTGCCTTTCCTGCTGATGTTTAGAGCTGTGAATACAACTGTGTCACCTCTTCTTTTCACCTTGGAAGGCATCTCCATCTCTCATGCCTGCTTTTGGGGCCGTTTTGAGAGTTGTCCCACCTATTCCTATCTGCAGCAGAAGTTCAACTAGACTCTGCCAAGAACACCAACATCTACAGGGCTGGTTGCATCATCAGTCTCTCTGGTCCTCTTTTGAAATGCAAAACTGGACACCAGAGAGCATCTGGAATAGGGAAGACATTAAGAAAAAAGATGAAAGTAAAAATAACTGAACGATGAAGCTCTTGCTGGCCAAGACTTAGGATTGCAAGTTTCAGAAAACTTTCAAAGGCATATCAAGGTTGCTGATTTGTAAAGCTGCGATCACAAACATGTGATTTAGGAAAAAAAAAACCAAAAAACAAAACAAAAAAACCCCCACAAAACACTCCAGGAACAGAATGTATTATTTTGTCTGAAATTTATACAGTTCTGTGATTATATGAGTGTTTCTGTGTCAGAAGTCTTGACACAGATCTGAAGCAATTCTCTGAGACGTACAGCTTCCAGAGCTGTGCCAAAGAGATTCTGGGGATTTAGAATGTACACTGATTTTAATGCAGTGAAACAAATTCTGTTCTGCTGCATAGGTATGTTATCTCCACTAAATTCAGCAGTGCTCCAACAGAGGTGTGCAGAAGACACAAACACAGAGCAAACAATATTTAAATCCTGCCCCATGAGGCCCCTTACTAATCAAAGAGGGTGACATCAGTAGTCTATAGACAGGCAGTCTATAGACAACCTCAGTGCCCAAGGGTGGTGGGGGTTCAATAGGACAATGAATCCACAATAGACTCCTACCCTACTGGAGTGGTGGCTGGAGGTTTGCAGGGTGTCCTACAGCATCTCACCTGGCACTAGGGGTCTGCGCTTGAGCAACCGAGTCCCCTGTTACAGGCACTCCACTGATTTCAGTGGGTATTGCTTGACATCTGTCACATCTATAGAGCCTATATGCAAAGGAGGTAGTGAGATTGCAAGCATCAGATGAAGACAGGATTAATAGATTTATTTAAAATATACAATGATGGTGGAGGGCAGGACATGTGCTTGTCAGGAAAAGAGGATATTCCCAGATTTCTAAAGACAGAAAAAGGTGTTGACCAGTGTCACTCCCAATTAACAAGACTGATGCAAAATCAAACATGTTCCAAATCTTTACTGTGATATTTATAAACAGAAAGTAATTCCACTTATGGGCATGTGAATTTTTCTCTTCAGATTTGTCAACAATGTTATTACATCCAGACCTGGACACAGTCTGCTAGACTGGTTTTGTAAAACAAGTAAAAAGCAAATTAAGTTCAGCATCATGTCAGTTTGATACACATAAATACTAGCTCCAGCAGAGCTTAATTGCAACCAGGTGATACGGTGCTGAATCTAACTGATCCTCTCTTACACCAGCTAACCGATCCTGTCAATTGTTTTCATCTTTATAATTAAAGTTAATTACTGTGGAAGGGACACAAACCATTGTTACTCTCTCTTTCTAAAGGAACTTGATAGCTAGCATGGTAAGCAGTAAACCTGCGTTGTCCTGATCTTTCAGAGAAACTTCACATGTTAAAAATCCAAAAGGACACTGCTGTTAGCTCTTACATCCTGCAAAATAAGTCCAAGGAGTTTGAACCAGTGATTTGAGCAAGCTGACCAACAGCATTCTGCTGAAGAAGCTTTTCTTAACTTGTGGTTTTGACTCCCTTCCTTCCTCCTCAAAATACCAGAAATCCAGAAAGTCAAGTAGCAAAACCTGTAAAATGGTAGCACTTTTAAGAAAAATAAGAAAGCAAAGGAAAACAACATTTCCACAATCATTTTCTTGAGACAGTACATATAATATCACAACTGTTTGCACATTTTTTTTTAATATCTATCTGCCTATATAAAATTGTTGAAAAACTGTGGATTAGAGTACAGATTTCCACTCAATCTCCATTTAAAGAGTGAAAGTTATGGAGAAGTTCCAGTATCCCTTTTTAGCTTCTTCCAATGATTTATTACATCACTGTTTAAAAAAAATTACATCTGATGATATATGATAATATGTCTCTTCTGTGGAACATCATGTGCAAAACCAGTATAAAATGCATAAATGAAATCTAAAAAAGAAATGCAGTGAGGATGCATGGATTTTGAAGGTCCCATTCTACAAAATGCCAGATTTGTTTGCCAAGATGGTAAGTACGTTTTGCTATTTTTAATGCCCATGGGGAATCACACCAATTGCCAAGTCGCCAGAACAGACTCATAAAGGATGTCTGATATAATTCTCCCTTTAAAAAGTTGTGATGATAAAATGACAAAATGCAATAGTATTTGCCATCCACACCATTCTGAAACTTGGGGTGATATCTTAGATCCTGTGGGTAGATTAGGTAGGCCACTGACTTTCATATACATCTGCTAGAGCAGTGTTACAAAGAATGGATAACAATCTGGCTCCTGTAAAAAAAATTAGTAAGAAATCAAAATGTACAATTTACTTGC
>VZTL01042728.1:1381-15225 GCA_013400535.1 Scopus umbretta
TTTTTTTGGGGGGAAATAAGGAGGAATGGATAAAATGACCTTGTTTTTTAACTTTGTGAAACATTCATTTAGTCAGAGAAAATTCTTTTTATAAATGTCATTTTGTATTTTCCAGTATATACATCACAGGTTATGACATATCTCAAAAAATACTGACATTTTCAAGCTGAGGTAAAGGTCTTGCAGTACTATATGATCCAGTGCAAATTCTAGCTTACCTGCTATCTCATGTAATTCCTTTCCATGAAAAATGCAAGTTTACTTTTAAAAATGATTGACAGAAATATTTTTTCCAGTACTCTTCTCCTGACAACTTGCCTGCAGTTTCAATAAACCTTATTTTATTTATGTGTAGCTATAGAGCAAAGCAAAAGTGAGCCATCTGTGTTAACAACAATAACAATCTCTTTATAAAACACTAGAACAGTATATCTTGTTCAGTGAATAGAAATGTCAGTTTGATATATAAATGCCTAAATGCCTTAAATTATATTTCCCAGTTCAAGTGAAAAGATGACAATGGCTTCTCATACTTATTTTAATATTTCTATAATCTAATGAATTAAAAATCACTTTTCTTGAATGTTATTATATAATACAAATAGTTTAATTCCAGAAATTTATATTTTCACATTTTCACATCTAGATACAGGTGAGGATTAAGTGTGTTCTAGTAACTCACTTTTCACAAAGAAAGATCCCATGAAGCATTTGGATTCATATGTGAACCCAAATTTTCTGAATATTTGTGTTAGTACTGACGTGTTTAGATACAGGAAACAGGTCAGTTCTGACTCATCTTCAAAGTCCCCACTTACCATATAAGTCATATTTAGCTCTGCTTTTTCCATAAAAGCAACACTCTGCTGGGAAGGAAAAATAAATTCAAAACAATTCAAAGCTGGCTCTGTAAACTGAGGAGCTGGCTTATTTTGTGAAAAGATTAAATAGTGATGGTACTGACAGGGAAAAATAAAAATTAAAAAAAAAACCACATTAAAAACTAACAAAAAAAAGCTAAGGCATTTAAGACCTAGGCAAGATCCACAGGTGATGTAAATCGTGGATCAGTTCGCACCCATCAAAGATGAGGCTGTTGGTTTCCAAACCTTCAGAAGGTGAAGACTGTGATGATGAATGTTACCACAGTTGTACCTTCATTTCAGATGCTTATTTGCCCACTGCCAAATTTAACCACTTGACTGCTCCAATATTTAGTTCACAGACACTCGGAGAATGGTGTCATCACACCAGAGGTGACACAGAAATAACAGTAATAACACTAAACTATTTCCCATGCAACTTAGGCAAAGTTGACAAAATCTGATTTTTCTAGGGGTCTATGTGTCTTGAGATTGGGGAATAAAAATCTTAGTGAACTATGGTAGATCTCAAAGTACATTGTAGTTTAAAGAATTTATAAATTGGGCACTTGGGCACCCAGTAAATACCATAGGGTAGGTCCCAGGGAACTGATGGTTAACTTTATAGCTAACTGCATGAGGTAAGACAGAACCAGCACATCAGCTTCAAGCACCACTCAAGCACAAATAGAATTGGCTATATTTTCAAAACATTCTCCAGTAGATTAGGCTGTAGGCCACAGCTAAAACTCATATGGCTGCACAGGGACCGGTTCTCAGCATCAAGAACTAATGTTTACACAAGGAAAATTGTGCAAACTATATGCAAATGTCTAGCATATTAACTAACTCTCTTTGCGGGGCTTTTAGTCCACACAGGCAATTAGTGAGCTAAGGGTTCACACACCAACTTTTTCCTCATTACCATGCTTATGTAGACAAGCCCTTTGTGAACAGATCCACAGAAACACAGATGTTGTGCATTTGAATAACTTCCAAGGTCAAATCTTTCCAGGCACAGTAGGAGAACAGGACTCTCTAAGGGCAATATCAAAATAAAGACTATAAAAGGGATTGCATACTGCCAAAATGTTCAGCAAGATTTCAGCAGGAAACTCAAAGGAACATCTGAGGGAAAAGAAGGGAAATGATCCTCAGCTGTGCAGCTCTAGTAGTCTCCTGAAAAAAATTCATGGGTGCTGGCTAAGCAGAAGGCTTACAAAAAGTCTACATCATGTCAACCATTATAAGGGGAAGTTTTACGATGCCAGGCAACCCCAATCAGTATAACTGGTTGCTCTTTTTTACTGAGGTTTTTTCTAAGGAGCAGGATTTACCCCTTCTAAGCTTATTATGAATTTGCTGTATTTGCTAAATATTCATAGCTAAAACCTGTATGCTGCTTCTCTGACCTGTGAGTTCTTTTCAGATAAAATCTCAAGAGTTTTTTACTAGCTCTGGTTTACCTTCTGATGTGATAACACTGAATTTGTGTCACGTGTCCCAATAGACATGTTCAAAGATAAAGTTTTAAGCCTGGAAAGAAACAGGGTAAAGAATAAGCCAGTAAAGAAGATAAAATAGGTTCAAATGGAGAATAAAATGAAAGACAGAAAAGAGTTTCATTTAAGTATTATCAAATGTTCCTGTCTGCAGATGGAGAGTGGATTAAAGAAATGGAGAAGTATAATAAGCCTTGGTCCTACACTGAAGCAAGCTATAGTATGTTTGGTTATACAGGCCAACATGGCAAGGGTCACTGCTGTGGTCCATGGTAGGCTGGCAGGAATAAACACACAAAAAAAACATTTCTGTGGCCTATTAGAATTGGGTGCACTCTCACATTTTGACTTGCATACAGAGAAACAGAAGAAGGAGTAGGCAATCCATTTTCTGCTCGATATCAGTTACACTGTGGTTGAACATTTTCCCAGAAAACTTGTTAATGTGTTGTCTTGGTGCCAGTGAAGAGGTTTCTTCACAAAATATCCTCAGCCCACTGATAGCTATCCTTATAGATAGATCAGAAAGAGAGTAAGAGCTTGAAGAAGGCCAGTTTTGCCCAGTGGAAATTATCCTTGCAAAGAAGAGAGAAGCATTTTGTTCATTTCAGAGACTGTTTTTCTCTATTTCTTTCATTACCCTTCATAGCACCTGCACAGAATTTAACATTTCCAAAATCACCATTGTCTTTTTATTTGATATTCAAAACAAATAGTTAAACTGAAAGATGTAAGTTTAAGACTGGAGTGCTTCTTTTCTAAGTTACATATCTTTGTCACTTCAGCCTGATCTGGAAAACAAAATTTGAAGAATTTTTTTTAATGTCTGTTAAATGTGAATTTCCCCAGTGTTCTTTGTCTGTTTTCAAGTGAGCCTTTCTTTGCAAGTAATTAAAAAAAAAAAAAAAAAAAAACCTTCACAGGTGTTCTGTTTTGAATTCAAGTATTTGTCTCTGACCTTTGCTAAAACTTGTAAAATCACAAGGAGATAAGCATGAAAGAAATCATGTGCTGCTCAAGTACTTAAAGTCCGGGGAAATGCACTGAAGTAGAAAGGGGATTAACAGAAGAAGGAGGGTGAGGCCAAGCCATACTGTGCTCGTAGAAGAAGGATTAGTAAGCAGGCTGAACCAGGAGAGAAATTAACAGTGCTTTTTTCAGGTTAGACACAGCCCTAGGACGTGCAGAGATAGGACAGGATCTCAGCAAAGGAGAGGTACCAGAAAGAGAGAACAGGTACAATGCCTGAAGCATTGTAGCTTCACTTTCTGGTGCAGCTGCCATTAGAGAACAACAAGGGAACACAGAAGGGAACTGCTGAGTAGAAAACAAGATACAATAGTGAAATGCAGAAAAGAAAGGCATGAACGGGGGGATGGAAGGGGGTAGGAAAAAAAAGATCAAAAAAATGATGCCTTAGGTTTTAACATTTTGTGGTAGTGAAGTAAATCTGGCTGGCAGATGTACGTGAATGAACATTTGAGAAGAACTTAAGCAGTCAATAAGCAAGTGTAGCTCTAGGTAGTTTTATATTTTGTGCAGATAATGAGAAGAATATTAGTGTCTGTAGTTAGAGTTGTTTGCTTTTCTAGTTAGAGTATCGAGGTGCAGGGTTTAGCAGTACTTTCTGGGGTGGAAGGGGTAGCCTGCAGGTTTGTAGCACTTGTTTTTACTCTTCCCCTCCTCCCTCTCTCTCTCTGTAGAGGGAGCTGGATCCAACCACAGGAGAGAAGAAGTCAGCGTACGTGGACTGCCGGCTCTCGGAAGGAGCCAGCTCTGCTGGATCTGCTGTCATGGAGCTCCCCGTGCAGCTGCTCCTTTCCTTGCCACTGCTTCTTAGCCAAGCTGTGGCTCAGTTCCCTCGCCAGTGTGCTACCGTCGAGTCCCTGAGGAGCGGCATGTGTTGCCCAGACTATTTTCCTGTGTTTGGGCCAGGTACTGACCGGTGTGGTGTGTCTACAGGGAGGGGCCGGTGCGTACAGGTGACAGTTGATTCACGACCCCATGGCCCACAGTACATCCACGATGGGCGGGATGACCGTGAGCAATGGCCCATACGCTTCTTCAACCAAACCTGCCGATGCAATGGTAACTTCTCTGGTTACAACTGTGGGTCATGTCGCCCTGGCTGGAGTGGACCTACCTGTAGCCAACAAATCAGTATAGGTAAGAGCACCAGAAATGAAAATTGTCTGTTACCAGTGCTTGCTTCTACATGTATTTAGCATATTTCTTTTCTTTAAAATACAAATTTATTTAGCAAATTTACATTGCCGTAGGGGTTATTAAGGCAGCTGCTAGATAAGTTGTTCAGCTTGTGTAGCAAGCACCTACATTCACTACCCAATAAAAGGAAGAAACAAAACCTGTAGTCACTGCAGGATTAAGTCCAAGTCCATTAAAGAATAGAACATCTAAGTTGATAAAATTGTATTCTTTGGAATTATTTTGAAACAGTCTATATAGACATGTATGTGTGTTTGTATGTCTGGGAATAATGCATATCTAAATATCATGTTTAATACCTTGTGACTACTTTTAAGTGTGACAGCAGCTCTTTCGATTCAGAATCCCTTAATAACTTTCTAAACTATGTCCCTGGCCTTGTAAATTTTTACTTACCTAGTTGCTTTCACTGACTTTAAAAGCCTTAACTCATGACTATGAGCTGTTCAGATGAATCAGCACAGGGGCTGGTGGACCTTTCTGAGAGCTCTGCAGTTTCAGTTTAGTCCAGAATATCAGTGAACAGACATCTAAAATTTTTTTAAATGGTTATGAAATCCTTGTGGGACTGGAAAAATTGTTGAATATTGTAGGCAAATTGAAAAAAGACAGGCAGGCTTGCGACAGATCCTTGTTCTCAAGTCAAAACCATCTGAATGAACAAGATTTCAGTCTTTATTAGTGAAATATTAAAGGTGTTACTGAAATCCTGTAAAATCCATAGTCTCCCAAATAAGTGATGGGTTCTGTTGACGTGAGAAACAATAGATCTCTAGTACAAACATGCCATGCCTCTTGCAGAAACAGAAAGCAGCACTGCCATTATTTTCATCAGATAGGGAACGCTCCATGAACATGAATGCTCCGTGAACATGAGCGTATCTTCCAGCAAGGGTTAACAAGGGACTGCTTACCAATTCAGAATCTTAACAATAAGATTCCTTAGAAACAACTTATTGAGGACTGTGGGAGAGATCTTAGGATTTTGTTCATCCTTTGAGCCTTAAGGAGCAAACTAGAAAGCAGAAAGTTTTGAATTGTATCTTCTAAGCCAGGTTGCACCCTCTGATGTTGTGGCCTGTTCTCATTAACAATAACGATAACTCTGAAAAATAACCAAGAAATAAATGTTAAAATACACAGACTTAGCAAAATAAATCTGGAGATAGGCAAAAAGCCATTTTACCTGATTTTCTAGGGTATACAATAGCACTTTTTATTTTTCTCATTTATTAAATCCTTTACTACTCACTAAAATACTAAGAAAATCAGATTTATCATGCATGACAACATCAGCTTAAATAGAGGAAATTAGCTTCTTATTATGCTTTAAATTTCCACATGGAGGTCATGTCTTTTGTCCCTCCATAGCCCTGGCCCCAGCTGCTCAGACTTTAGAAATAATTATTGGATTACTGTTGGCATATCCATATAAAATAGCTGTAAAATGCAGTTTGGTGCTTTCATATCTTCTAAACTTATGCCTAACTTTAATAATAGTCCCAATCTTTTATTGTGGTTCAGGCACATGTTTTGAAAAATGAAAAGGTAAAGATTTCTATGTAAATCAAAATTAGATGGATATTTTTAGTAGACTATTTAAAATTAACAACAAAAAACATTCAGTGACCAAAGCTAGCACATCAGTTCAGTTCTGCAAAACAGAAAAGCATGTTTCAAGATACAGAGTCCTTGGATGAAATTCATGCTTCATAAAAGCATTTCTATAAACTTCAATAAAGGCAAAATATCCCCCACTGAATCAACTTTATATAGTGAAATGTAATTCACTTTTATACTTCATATTGAATTTTGCTATTGCTTCTCATATCAACATAGTCTATCACTCACTTGGACAATTATGGATTTTACAGTATTTTTTGTAAGGAAAATGAGTGCATGTTGAAGGGTAGCTGTAAGAACTTCTACCTATGTCTTATTCTAAACATAGCCTGAAATCTTCTCAGTCCAGGTGAAAGAGTGCTGAACTGGGACTGAGGTGATGTGGATTCTGTTCCTCTTGCTGATATACTGGTACTTCAATAAATCAATTTTGTTCCTTGTTTCACTGTCTATATGTGGACAATGATATTTTTTAAATGGTTTTGAGATATATTGCTAAAAAGGACTAATTTATGGCTGTTGTTAACCATAGAATGGAATGTCTTCAAAGAGAGATGTTGTACTGTGTAAAATTCACAATACTCAATTCACTGGTGAGTCTGCCATTTTTCCTGCAAAGGTTCAAGCATAAACAATGTACTCCTTCACTAAATTATCAAGCATTAGAGCTCCTGATTATAATAAATAGCTATACAGTATTATTTTCTTGTAAAATATTACCACAGGAAACCTTAAGTATATTGGATGAAGTTCTGAAAGATTTATGTGACAAAGAACTGTCTTTGTCAATTCTCTGACAGGATTAAAGGATAATCTGTAACAATACTTCTAAAAGCACTATAACCACAAGGTTTTGGGCATTATTTTTATTTGGCTCAACATTTCTGATAATAAATAACATTTTCTATTTACGCTCGGTACTCTCTGAATTACTCCAATAAAAATAGATGAATGCTTAAAGAAAAAAGGGACTTACCTGGAATTATTAGGAGCAAAATAAATTAGTCCTGTGAGATCAGACTTGAGCATCTATTACATTGGTAACTTGCTTCTTTTATATCCTCACAGTCAGGAGGAATCTTTTGGATCTGAGTGCAGAAGAAAGGAGGCGTTTTGTGAATGCTTTACATCAAGCCAAGGTGACAATCCATCCTGACATTGTTATTGCCACACGAAGACGTGAGGAAATATTTGGACCAGATGGCAACACACCACAATTCGAAAATATCTCCATTTATAACTACTTTGTGTGGTCTCATTATTATTCTGTGAGGAAGACTTTCCTTGGTGTAGGGCAGCAGAGTTTTGGAGGAATTGATTTCTCTCATGAAGGACCAGCTTTTGTCACGTGGCATAGGTACCATCTACTGCAGCTTGAAAGAGACATGCAGGTAAATTTCACATTAATGTTGAGCCATGTGTTCATGCTATGTTTTTGACAGTTAAAGAACTGCTCCCCATATTCCAACAGGTAAAAATGATAGCAGCTCTTTCAACACATTGAAATAATTCTGCTTCAATTTCAGTAACTCATTAGGTATACTAAACTTAATAGAGTGTATTTAGGGTTTAGACTGTCACTGTTATAGAGATGCTAAAAATAATATTTCAATCAGAGTAATGGAAAACATAAAAGTTACATAAAAATCTCCTGTAAAAATAAATACAAATTATAGATATATCCATAGAAGGCATTTTATTTGACAAAAAGGGTATTGCCAGTGTTATTTTTAATATCAAGGCCCTGATTCTTGACTAAGTTAGACTAATCAAAGCAGCAGAAACTCTAAAAAAAAGTATTACAGAGATGGTTAGGGGATTCAGAGTCACATTTTATTTGTATGGTCAGTGTAATTTGGTAGAGGAATTAGTGTTTTGTTATTCTCTGTTCCATTATCAGTGATCCTCTTGTTTCCCTTTCCTTGTGAGGACCTACCCATAAAAGGAATACATTCTTTTATGGACCATCATCCTTCTTAAATAAGAGAGAATTAAGTTTTCAAGGTCAGGATTAAATAGTCTTTGAAATCACTTCATGTGTTTCCACTAGCTTCAGCGGCCTTGCGTCAGGCTGAGGCACAACCTCCGTTCAAAACTTACATTTGACATTGGTGGTATTTCATTATGTGGAAGCCCTGAGGAATTGTAGCTCCTGACGATTTAATATATATTCCTTTTTGTGTTAATAAACTTGACCATTAGTTAAGCTAATTTGGTTGGCCAACACATCCTGGTAGATAAATATTGGAAGCCAGGACACACTCCAGAACTGTCAGCTCCTCCCCATACTAGAATCAAACAATGACAATTTGAAGGACCAGTATCCCTTTTCCTTACTTTTCCATCGGCTCAGTCATTCCAGAGTTGGCTTAGTTATTCTGTGTGCTGCAAATGCTGCTGTTGTTGACAGGCCATTAAAAATATTTGAAAAATGGAGTATCTGTATTAAGTGATGTTTCTTAACTACTTGCAATATGGTTTCATGGAAGAGGTACTGTCTTATTAATGAGGGATGTCCGTGACTCAGTTCAACAGTCCAGCTATCTGTTCTGTGAACAAAGGCATCAATGTGAAAAACTACTAAAAACTTTTACATAGATTTCACAGATTTTCCATAGATTTCCTCTCCTCCATGAGGCAGGACCCTGACTCTTACTAAGATGTATTTAACTGGTTTTTAACACCATTCTATTCTAGCAGTAAATGTTATAGCTGTCTGGGGCACACATGTATTAATGCCATATTTATGGGGTTTAGAACATGCTTCAGGACCCCACTTTTGGACTGCCCTACTGGAACTTTGCAACAGGACAAAACACCTGTGATATCTGCTCGGATGACTTGATGGGAGCTAGAAGCAATTTTGATGTCTCTCTTATAAGCCAGAACTCAATCTTCTCTCAGTGGCGAGTGCTATGTGAAAATATAGAAGACTATGAAACTTTGGGAACCATCTGTAACAGTAAGTATGACTGCTGGCAGATATTTGGAGAGAAAATCCTTTTAAAATAAATAAATAAAATACTTTATATTGCAATGGCTTTTCTCAGCCAAAAAGTCTTAAAGTGGTTTTAGAATATTCTTGATACAAGTTTCATCAGTCTTCTGAGATAGTAATAATCATCATCTGTCTTGCACTGAGGCACCAAGCAGTTCAAAATTTGATCAGAAGCTTGTAGTTAATGCTTTGACTTTCCTTCTTATGCAGTATCTGTTCACATCCTGTGCCATAAATAATTACATCTGGCAGTGTATTTTCTTAACTGAAGCTTCAGTTTTCTTCTGACTACTCCATTTATCACCTTCATGGCATTCTGCTCCTAAAAGGAGAACATCTAACAAATCCCTGTGTTAACTATATGGAGCAAGTTTTCAATGTGAAGAATATTGAATCCTAATACATCTACCTCAGCCATAAGAGTGAAAAAATCCCAGTAAGATTCTTGCATATACATCACCTTCAAGCCACAACTCAGCATCTTACTGGAAAAGGGGGAAAAAATAAGGAAAAAACACAATGTTAGGTTAGTCACCTACATAATAAACTATAGTCCTTTCCCCAGCTACTCTATCAGGACATCCTCAAAACTTTTTGCCCTAGGCCTCATCAAGAAATCACATTGAAAAACTATAGAAAATTCTTCCAAAGCACTTACAGAACCACACATTTCAGTAAGAGGCTTCTAGATATTGTTTTAAATCCTGGTGCAAAGGATCCAGCCCACAGAACCCCAGGAAGATTCAGATTCTTTGCCCAATATGAAGAATTAAGCCTTTCATTCAGTTTAAGTATCATTTGTGAGGGATTTTTTTCTTCACCATGGTTCAGTCATTAGAAGGATGCATTCTGTGCCCTGCTGTTTTGCACCAGTATTGTTTTGTCTCTTCTTTCTACCCCAGGCACTGAGGGTGGTCCCATCCGAAGAAACCCTGCTGGCAATGTTGCACGGCCTATGGTACAGCGTCTCCCAGAGCCCGAGGATGTTGCTCAGTGTTTGGAAGTTGGAGTATTTGACACTCCTCCTTTCTACTCCAATTCAACAGACAGTTTTCGTAACACAGTAGAAGGTAAACATAGCAAATAAAAGAACCTGGAACAACTCCACATAACTCAAGGAAGCAGGCTTGCCATCTTTCCTGTTGGAAGTATGAGTCTGGAGACAGTCTATTGGACACTTACACATTGTTCTCAGCATTAAGTATTAACTTAGTGTTAAGTGGAAATAAGCGCTGCATAAATTACTTTATAGCTTATGTCAGTTCTTTAAATGCATAAAAGTCTCAAAAGTCTGTCACTGGTGTACCAAGTAGAAACTAGCTGAGATCAGGTCCTTGCAGCCTGGTAGTAGGTTGCTGTTGCTGCAAACAGACAGCCCTTTCTTGCGGATTATTGCAGCTGCATCTTCAAATGAGGCAAACAAGTGCTTATAGCAGTTATTTTGTATCTGAATTAAAACAAACAAAAGAAAGCAAAAGAAATTGTAAGCCTTGGTAGTACTTTATGAAATGGTACTGAAGTATTAACTGAGGTCTGGGTACAGAATTTACTGCTAGACATGTTAGTCCTTCTCTCTGGGCCATATAACTCTGTTCTTCTCTACTATCTACACATTTAAAATGAAATTTTCGGTCACTGGCATCTGAACACACACACCCCAACACAGAAACCAGACTAAAGGTTTGATCCATGCTTTTTAGCCAGTATACTGCCAGCTGTTTCTGCACTTTAATAATCCAGTTTTTAACATGAAAGACTAGGATCCATGAGAAAAGATTACCAAGTGACAGTTCAGATCCCTTCCAGACCTCCCATGCTCTGGCTCTTCTGAAGAGGCATAACTCCTCTGATGGGGATGATCTGCTCCATTTTCTTTCTCTTGGAGAACAAAACCAAGAATCTGCTCCAACCTTTTAAGTATATATGAAAGTTTTAGATGCTTACCACATTTGACAAACGGGCTATCAATATCTACATATCTAAACTTTGCTTTAGCCAGTTAACTGTACTGATCCCTCTCTGGAAATTTTGGCCAGGGCTTGAAAACAGGTGCTTCAGATCCTGACATCTGACATGAGGTTTATGAGGTGTTTGGCACTAACAGAGTTACATGGGCTATCTTCACTGAAAAAAACAGAGCATGTGAAGCTTTCTGAGATGTGCTTGCAGTAAGCATGGAAATGGTGTGTGGAAACATAACATCTGGTTTATTAGGATAGATGGCAACATTTACACACAAGCCAGAAGTTAGAAAACACATGCAACTGTTTCAGTTATGCTGAGAAATACGTAGGTCCCAAATATGTACCTTTATTTTCACACTATGATGTACTTTATTTTGACCATTCTTGCATTAGATCTCAAGAGCCTTGCACTCCATATTCTCAGCATTCTTTTGTAAAATCTATTTTAATCTGAAAATTATGCATGCTAGGGTCATTTCTCAAATGCCAGTAGGTAAAGAATTAGCTGTTCATTTATGTTAAGCAAGGCAACACAACAACATGACAGCCACTCAGAGAAAAAAATATCCAGCTGAGACTGCAGCTTCCAAACAAAATCTTCACTGGGATTTTTTTTGTGTTCTTTGTTCACATATTCAGGATACAGTGATCCTTCAGGGAAATATGACCCAGCAGTTCGAAGTCTTCACAACTTGGCTCATTTATTTTTGAATGGAACAGGAGGGCAAACTCATTTATCACCAAATGATCCCATTTTTGTCCTCCTGCACACATTTACGGATGCTGTTTTTGATGAGTGGCTGAGAAGATATTCTGCAGGTAAGATGTGTTCATGGACAGAGGCAGGATGGGTGGTTGTCAGTCTTTGTAGTCACTGCAGCTCCACTGATTCTTGTGGGACAGCAAGATGCCCCCAGGCTTAGAAGAGAGGACTGGAATTTTAACAGTTAGTATAGCTAACAAAGACAGACTAATAACAAGCAAGCTCCCTTCCTCACCCCACTGACATCCATTTTCAAATCACTGTCTGTGAAGGGACTTGGCCAGAGATACCAGGAACAACTGAATTTCTTGAAGAAAACAAAATGTGCAAATATATTGTCTCCATAAAGCAAAGACAGTGTAACCATGGAAGGTCCAAATACTTAATCGACATTCCATTACGTTTTTTCTTGTCAAACAAGATCAGATGCCATGCATACCCTCATGATTCATTTTGACCACCCTTGTGGCATTTCCCTATGCTTTCAAAGGATGTTTGCTGTTGCTGCCCTTGCTTCTTTAACTTTGAAAAGAAGAGAGAAAAAGAATAAGGGAGCAAGTGAAGGAGAGGGAGGAAGGAAGGACGGAAAGAAGGAACTGCAAGGAAGGAAATAAAAAAGAAATAAAGAAGGAAGGAGTTTGGCATCAGTGAACTGAAGGGAGAACTCTGTGTAACCTTAATGTCTGTGCATTAGTCTGCACAAAGGAGCAACTGTATTCCTCTTAGGACAATCCAGCCCCTTCTTCCTTCTTCTACAGAAGACAGTTGCTTTTGCACAACTGAGATTTCTTCATGCAGCTTCCACAACGTGCTTCATCATTTTTTCCCATGCCAACTATCAGAGAGCAACTGTATCCTCTTGTGATACTTACATGACTTATCACAAGCTTTTGCATCATCTTACCAAGATTGATTTTTTTTTTTTTCTTTTTTTTTGTGTGGTTGTTTTTTTTTTTTTTTGCTTCAGCTGACTTTCTTCTTATTTACCATAACATTGCAAAAAAATTCCACTGGAGTTCATATCAGCTGCCCTCCTGAAATGCATGAGAGAGCTCTTCATCACTGTTACAATCAAAGCCAAATTGTAGCAAAAAATTTTCCAAATCCTCCATATATACATATTTTTCCTTTTCGATGCAATAAGAAATGAAAAGCCCAAGCCAGGCCAAAAGTTTTACAATTTACTCATGGTTTCTCTTAATAAACAGAGATATCATTAGTGGTCTTGCTTTTGGACTGAGCAGAGCCCTCTGGTCTGGATCTGTCACAATGGAAAACCAATCCTTCTAGATTAATTTAGGTTAGGAACAAAATTCGAGGTACTCAAAACCCTGAGACACTATTGGAAAAAAAATGTAGTAGTGCAAATTATTTTGATTTTATTTACAGAAGTGTGATTTGACTTTCAAATTTAGATATCTCAACATATCCACTGGAGAATGCCCCTATTGGACATAACCGACAGTACAATATGGTGCCTTTCTGGCCTCCAGTTACCAATAATGAAATGTTTGTTACTGCACCAGAAAACCTGGGATACAGCTATGAAGTCGAGTGGCCAGGTAAACTGTCCAACCTAGATGCTTCCTCTTTGTTTTCTCATCATGTCTTTCTCCCTTTAAGTTTATGCATCATATAAAAAAGTTGGTTCAAATTTCACAAATATTTGATGCTTTTGTAAAGGCCTATTTCTTTTTTCTTGCCTGGCTTTCCAAATCTGTCATGTTTGGGATTTAGCACATCTAAACAACTACTGATTATAGATTGTTCCTGCATGAAGTTTCCACTATTCACTTCAATTTCTGGAGAAGTTCTTATTTGGATCTAAACCTTGCAGAAGGTCCTTAGTCCTATACCGTATGCCTTCATTAAATCACTACAGAGAATGCAAATCCCTCACAGACC